>JANJGN010000017.1:111507584-111782584 GCA_026770705.1 Isurus oxyrinchus
GGATTTTTTTCCCCATCTACCTGATAGAGTGGATGAGGCCTTGGTTTAAGGACTCAATGAGAGACGGCACCTCTGACAGTTCAGCACTCACTCAGTGCTGCACTGAGGCGTCAGCACAGATCTTTGGTGCTCATGTTCGGAGTGGGATTTGAACCCACAGCCCTGTGAGCCACAGCGGACAATTAGCCTTAAGGTGCCGCACAGAGCTGATCAGGATTCATGGGGCTATTTCACACCATCAGAATCTGTGCCTTACAGGAGAGGAAATAGTGGAAGTAAAGAAATAATCGCTTGGTAGAACCAAACTTGAAAAAAGAGTCATTCTTTCAAAGTTGGCTCTGATTGGTTAGGACCAGTCCAATTGCCCTGTTTTTGTGTAGACAGAAGCATGGGGCAATAGCTGCCTGAATCTTTCACTATGGCAGCACTTTGACCAATCAAAGCCAACTTGCCAACCAATCAGCACCCTCGTCGCATGCAGTATAAATAGTTGCTCCCTTTGAAATTTGGCTTTCTTGCATTTGTCCTGATGAGTGCAAGACTAAAAGGTTCAACAGCATGTCTCTTCCGAATACTGGTTTCCTGGTTTCAATGCGGCTTTGGTGTGGCTAATGTCTCACCCACGTTCACTCCGTGAACATGCTCACCTTGACTGGCGATTCAGTCATTCCCAATGAGTAGGCCAGGCGAGCCCTCTCAGACCCCGCCAAGTACTTAGTCTGCTCAAAGATTTTCCCCAGAGCGAAGATCTGGTACCTGGAGAAGGGGGGCCGTGTCTGCTTCCTCGTGTTGCTGGCCTCTATCAGGGAGCATTTCAGCACTGCAGAAGTAGAGAGAGGGAAGAGAATGAGTTTCATGGAGAAGCCCATACCTTGGTATAGTTTGGTGCAAGAAAGGTTAAAGAGATTTTATGTAGTATACAATACAGTTGACTCTTAACTATTTTAAATCTTAAATGTTTTAATATCAGTTTTGATCTTCTAGTGACATATCCATTTATTTTCTACCGCTAAGATGTAAGAAGCCCAATCAGAGAGGAGTCAATGCTGGATCTAATCCTGAGAAATGACCAGATTAGGGAGTTAAGCATAGGGGGAGCATCTAGACAATACCAATCACAGCAGAATAAGGTTTAAGGTAATGACTGAGAAAGACATAAGTGAGATGAAGACCAAATTAATAAATTAATAAAAAGGCTGGTCTGAAGGGAATAAAATATTAGTCTCCCTGTTGAATACTGAGGCAAAGTAATTATTTCATATTTCTATCATTGCATTGTCATTATATATACAGTTGTGTGTATCCCTTACTGCTCTTATTCCTATCTTAAGTGTTGCTGAAGAAAGAGACATATTTATTGAAGCTTTCCATCTTACACTCATCAGGACAATTCACAAGAAAATACCAATGTCAGGGGAACAACATATTTTTACTGTATGGAAAGAGAATGCTGATTGTACAGTACAGACTCATACAGTATAAATATGTAGCACCCCCTGACATTGGTATTTTCTTGTGAATTGTCCTGATGAGTGCAAGATGAAAAGCTTTGACAAAAAAATCTCTTCTTTTTCAGCAATATCCAAGTTCCACACCTCCAAAGGACTATCCCTATCTTAATTTTCCTTCTGTTATTCTTTTGTCTGTACAATACTTTACTTTTTATATATTCCTCAACCATTTACTTTTAGAGTTTCACTTTGCCTTAATTTTTTTCAGTTCTTCCAAATTCCATATATCACCCTTTCCTTCATTGTCTAGTTTATGCCAATTCCCTTCAATCTCCATTTTCCCTTATCTCTTTATTCATACATGATTTGCGATTACTGAGCAGTTCGTTCTTGGCTCCTAATGATATGTAACGCTCCTGGGCTCTACTAATTGGTTTAAATATCCCCCCTTTACCCACCACCTCCCCCGCTCTATCGTTCTACTGATTTTTCAATATTTTCTTATCAGTTTATATTTTCCAATTCTTTTCTCATTCCCCTTAAATCAACTTGTTTGTCAATCCATTACTTTGGTCTTTGTCTCACTTATCCGATAAGTACCTTAGACTTTATTTGCCGTGATCACTATTGTCTAGATGCTCCCCCTATGCTTACTTCCCTAATCCCCTCATTTCCCAGGACTGATTCCTCTCTGATTGGGCTTTTTACATCCTAGGTAGAAAATGAGGCCTGTAGACACTATGAAAACTCCATTCACCTTCTCTTACCTTATCTTGCCAGGTATTCAGATGATAACTAAAATCATAACATAATAAACAATAGGAGCAGGAGTTCAGCCCATGAAATGTCTCTGCCATTCATTAAAACCATGGCTGATCTGATTGCCTCCCACACCCACCCCACCAACCCTTGACCCCTTTGTCAATCAAAAATCTGGCTAACTCAGCTTTGAATATATTCAATGACCCAACACCCACTGCTCTCTTGGAGAGAGATTTCCAAACACCAACAACCCTCGGAGAGAAGAAATTCCTCCTCATCTCCATCATAAATGGGAGACCCCTTATTTTCGAACTGTCCCCTCCCCAGTTCTAGATTCCCCCACAAGGGGGAAACATCCTCTCTGCATCTACCCTCTCACCCACCCCCTCAGAATCTTCTATGTTTCAATAAGATCACCTCTCATTCTTCTGAACTCTGACCAACCTGTTCAACCTTTCCTCATTAAACAACCCCTTGATCCCAGGAGTCAGCCAAATGAACCTTCTCTGAACTGCTTCCAATGCAAATCCATCCCTCCTTAAATAACTGAAACACTGGTTGAAATGTAGGCGCTTTTGTAATGTAGGAAACAGGGGCAGCCAGAATCGCGCACAGCAAGATCCCACGTGCAGAGACACCAGGAAGAACTTGCTTTTCTTCGAGAGCTTTATCATCAAGGGGTCTGTTCTCGAGCAATCTTCATACAGAGAGAGAGAGAGATCAATTAATAAGAATTAGTCGCTGACTGTAGTTTTGCTTTCCTAGCTTAGGGCAGTGCTAACTTTGTTAATAAGGGTGTAAGTGTTTGCTGAATAAGCCACAGCCAATCATTCTATGGCCACCTGACTTAAAGGAGTTTGTACAACCCTCCAAAAGAGCTCTTTTCCCCAAGACTAGCAGCAAGACAATGCTCCTTTGATCAGTGCAGCCTACATCAGTTCAAATGCCATTCATGTAAATGAATTAACGTGGGCCAACTGAGTCTGTATAAAACAACTAAAGTCATGTAAAACTCTAATTCGGCCTCTACTGGAGTGTTGTGTCCAGTTCTGGGCACCACAGTTTGGGAAAGATGTGAAGGAATTAGAGAGGGTGCAAAAAAGATTCATGGGAACGATTCCAAGGAAGAGGAACTCGAGTTACCAGGACAGATTCCAGGTTGAGGGGGGCCAAACCCTCCAGACCACACAACCCTCCCTACCCGGCCATGACTTCATCCCTCTGACCACTCGAACCCACACCCCGACTACCCCCAAGACCTCCTGACTACACCCCCTGACCACCCAACTCTCCCCAACCACCCCGACTATCCCCAATCACCCAAAACCTCCTCCCCCAATTAACCCCCTGACCACCTAACCCCCTACCCCCAACTATCCCCTGGCTACCCTATACCCCCTACCCCAATTAACCTCCTGACTACCCATCCCCCTACCCCCAACTGCCCCCTGATCACTCAACCCCTCCTACCCCCCCGACCACCTGACCCCTCCTCTACCCCTACCCCCAACTATCCCCTGACCACCCTATACCCCCTACCCCAATTAACCTCCTGACTACCCATCCCCCTACCCCCAACTCAACCCCTCCTACCCCCAACTGCCCCCGACCACCCAACCCCCAAAATCCCGACAACTCAACCCCCCCACCCCCCCGACCACCTGACCCCTCCCCTACTCCCGACTGCCAACTCCCCCCCCGCCACCGACCTCCCAAACCCCCACCCACGACGGTCCCACTGACCACCCAACCACTCTACTCCCAACTGCCTCCTGGCCACCCAACTCCCTACCCACCTGACCACACAACCCCCCATCTGCCCCCCAACCACCTGACCCCTCCCCTAACTCGACTGCCCCCCCACCCCCCAACACCCCTATCCCTGACTGTCCCCCCCGACAACTCAAACCCCCACCCTCGACTGTCCCATTGACCACCAAACTCCCTCCCCCAACTGCCCCAGACCACCCACCCCCTTCCAAACCCCGGCGGCCCCCGACCACACAACCATCCTCTACCCCCAATCCACCCCTGCCCCTCAGTCCCCCCCTTCCCCCAATCCCCATCTCCCCCTCCCTCCCCCCTACCCCCAATCCACCCCTCCCACTCCCTCCCCCCTTACTCCCCAATCCCCCCCTCTCCCTCTCCCACCCCCCACTAACAACGCCGCCTTATTGAAGATGCTGTCGTTTTCCAATCAATTTTCCATATGTAAAAGTCAATCGAGGAGACAGAGCCTCAGAGTCACCAAGTGTCATTTCATCCAGCGACACAATAGCAGCTCCCTGGCCTGGGATAAAGAGAAATGTCAGCGAGCTCAAGAGGGGAGGGAGCAAGTCTCCGGCAAACGCTGTTTATTCCTGCCAACGTCCGCATGTGTTTTGTTATTGATGACAGTCAGTGATCAACCTGAAGTTCCGCCCTGCACGTTTGTAAAATCCTCTTCTCAGCCACCGCCCCCTACCCCACTGTCCAACCCTGCCTCTCGGTCTCGCTACCACCTCCCTTTCCTCATTCTGCCCCTCACTGTCTGTCCACGCCCACATATTTCACTCCCTTGTTTGCGATCTCTCTCTGTCCCCCCCCCCACCCCCACCCCCACCCCAACCCTCGTTCACTCTTTCTTTTTCCATCTCTCGCTCTGCCCCCTGTGTCTCTCTCGTACTATCTCTCATTTTCTCATTCTATCTCTCTCTCTCTCTCTCTCATTCAGCCCGTCTCATTCTCTCTCTCTCTCTCGTTAGCCGCTCTTGCCTTGTTCTATCTGCCTCCATCACTCCGTGAGTCTCGTTCTTTTCTGCCTCTTCCACCTATTCTTTTCCCTTGTTTCTCTCATTCCTTGTATCATTCAGCCTCACATTTTATCTTTTTTTATTTTTCTCGCTCACTCTCCTCTTTCCCATTCCCCTTTTCTGTCTTGTCATTTTTCCCTTCTTTCCATCCAGCGTACAGTTCCCTTCTATTCCCTTTTCCTCTCTCACCTTTCTGCTCTCCACTGGTTTCTTCACCTCTTCCTTCCTTCTCTCGTGGCACAACCTTTCCCTTTTCCTCCATTTCCCATTCCTCGCTCCCTCGCTCAGCCTTTCCTCTCCCTCTGTCTCCTCCGCCAGCCTCTTTGCCTCTATCTCTTCTCCACCTCCCGTTTCCCATCTCTTGCTTGGCCCTTCCTCGCTTTGGCTCTTCCCTCTCCCCCCTTGCACCTACATTTATCACTTCCGCCCAGTTTCCCAGCGTTTCTGCCGACCTTCACAAGCCTCAGCTTCCACTCGGAGCAACGCACGCGCAAATCCCGGCTAGAGTAACAATCGAGCGTGAAAACATCTGGGCCCTCCATGAGCAGACTGCGGGTTGCAGTGTAATGAATTCAGGACAAAGGGGGCACATCTGTTACACAGCCCATGGTGTTCAATGCACCACCTTGCCCAGTAATTTGGTCTGAACTCAGCAGTGAATAAGACCTTCGCAAGCCAACAAAAGCGCTAGTATATAGGGCAGTTGCCATCACCACACTCCTGTGCTGCAGTGAGACCTGGGCTGTGTATCAATAGTACATAACGGTGCTAGAGAACTTCCATTAGCAATGCCTCTGCCACCAGATGCAATGGAAAGACTGTCAAACAAACACCAGTGCCCTTCTTGCAGCCAGTTCCACAGGCAAAACTCCTACAAGATGGCTGGATTGGACACTCTGTCCAGATGGCTAAAAAGCACCATCCCAACTAGGTCCTGTTTTCTCAACTCTCAAATGGCCAACATGTCAGTATCCCATCAATTGTATTGTTAAGGTCTGTTAACATCAATTACATTGTTGGAGTCAAGGGAAGCAGGTGATGGCTATTTGAGCGCATACAAATAGGGGACAGGTGGGACACTGGGCGTGTGACAGGAGATCTGTGAGACTGAACATGTCAATAAACCCTCTCTCTATATAAAAAAAAAGCTCTGGGTCTTGGTTTCTGCTTCACCAACAGGTGAACTGTTGAACACAACATTCCAGGAGAGGGCAAAGAAAACACTTCGAAGACACTTTGAAGCTGTCCTTGAAGCACTGCAGCATTGATATTAATGACTGGGTGGAACTTGCTACCCAAAATTACAACAAAGTGGCTGCATCGTGCTTTGAGTCACCAACGTCTTAATGCCGAGAGAGAGAGAGAGAGGTGGCAGTGAAGGAAAGAAAAGGAAGCAGATCCTGCCTTCCGGATCCCACTACCTCGTGGGATGTCCTGCCTCACGTGTTCAAAGATCGGTGGGTCAAGAATCAACCAGTTCAGTCACATGAAGACCCATCGCAGAAACTTGCAACCCAGGGTAGACTTTATTATTGAATCCAGGGAAGGCCACCAAAGACGATCCAGGTGAGACCCTCTGGCTCACAACAGATAATGCAAACCTCACTCACTTGCATCTCCTGATATAAGCATAAAGGGGAAATTGGGAAACACTTCTTCACACAGAGGGTAGTAGAAACCTAGGACCTGTCACAAAGCTGGCGAGACTAGGAGTCAATTGAAAATTTCGAAACTGGGGGTGATAATGTTTCCTTTTGTTGGGGAGGGTGAAATTATTTTTATCCTTTCGTGGGATGTGGGCGTCGCTGACTGGGCCAGTATTTATTGCCCACCCCTAATTGCCCCTTGAGAAGGTGGTGGTGAGCTGCCTTCTTGAGCCGCTGCAGTCCCTGTGGTGTAGGTACACCCACCGTGCTGTTAGGGAGGGACTTCCAGGATTTTGACCCAGCGACAGTGAAGGGTTTAATGGAACCAAACTGGAGTGAGCCAGACAGAGTTAAGACCAGCCATGGGCTAACAGAATTGTGGAATCGGGCTGAATGGTCTCCTTTCATTCCCAAACCGTGAATTATAGCTCACTCAGGGATTCTGGAGATACAGATAGTGACGGTAGATGCTCCAATCCTCTTTCAATCACAAGGAAATCTGCTGTGTCCTTATCTCCTGACCCCACAGCAACGTGGTTGGCTCTTAAATGCCCTCTGAACATGGGCAATTAGTGATTAGGTAGAATGAAATTTTTAAAACAGTGACAGGGTTTGCCTTAACACCCAGCACACACCGCCATGGCAACACTGATCTCAATATGTAGTCAGTTCATGGGCATTTGCAACTGGCCAATGAGGAAACAACATGAGCCATTCTCTGGGAAAACACGCTGTAGCTGCAAAGCTGGGCAAAATAATCTGTTCCTCGTCTGCCAAATGAGTCTGTTGCATAGAATCTCAGAATAGTTACAACAGAGATGGCAGCCATTCAGCCCATTGAGACCTTGCCGGCTCTCTGCAATAACAACTCACCCACTCCCACTTGGCACCACCACCCCCTCCAACCCCCCAGCCCTGCAAATCTTCTCTCTTTAGATAATGATCCAATTCCCTTTTGAAAGCCTCAATTGAAACTACCTCTTCCACACTCTCAGGCAGCGCAGTCCAGATCCTAACGACTCGATGCTTTAAAGAGTTTCCCCTCCCATCTCCATCTCCATGTTCTTTTACCAATCACCTTCAATCTGTGCCCTCTGGTTCTCGATCCTTCCACCAACGGGAACAGTTTCTCCCTATCCACTCTCTCCAGACCCCTGATGGTTTTGAACACCTCGATCAAATCTCCTCTCAACCTTCTCTTCTCCAAGGAGAACAGTCCCAGCTTTCTCCAATCTATCTTTGTCAATGAAGCTTGGAACCATTCTCATGAATCTTTTCCACAATCTCTCCAATGCCTTCACACCCTTGCTAAAGTGTTCCGCCCGGAACTGGACACAGTACTCCAGCTGAGGCTGAACTAGTGTTCTATACAAGTTTATCATAACTACCTTGCTTTTGTACTCTGTGCCCCTATTAATAAAGCCCAAGGTCCTGTATGCATTATTAACCACTCTCTCAACCTGTCCTGCCACCTTCAGTGATTTGTACACATAAACACCCAGGTCCCCCTGCTCCTGCAGCCCCTTTGGAATTGTATCCCTTATTTTGTGTTGACTCTCCACATTCTCCCAACCAACATGGCTCACTTCACACTTCTCTGCATTAAACTCCACCTGCCACTTGTCCGCCCACTTCACCAGCCCACGGCCTCTCGAAGCTCTTCCGTCCAGTTCACAATGCTTCCCAGCCTTGTCTTATCCGCAAGTTGTGACATTCCCAAGCCCAGGTCAATAATACAGACAAAGAGGTCATTTGCTGCTGGCGGAGCTTTGCTCAGAGCCCATTGGCTGATGCGTTGCCTGTGCAATGACAGGCTAAACGTCAAAAGGGCTGCAAAGCACCCTGGGACATCCTGAGGCCATGAAGGCTAACCCCAAGTTTTCGCTTTGAACTCTCTAAGCTCGAGGTAGGGTTCAGACAGAAACCAGCAGGTCAGTGTGAGTTGTCGGGGCTGTTGGAGTGAAATACCTGTCACAGGGGCAGGAAGATGTGGAGCTGAGACTGGGAGTGTCAGAAGCAGTGGAGCAACGGACGATTATTGCTCCCAGTGGGTGGGGCTGGGAGAGCAGTTAAACTGCAGCACAATAACTGCATCTATTTTCTTAGCCTCACCTCATTCCTGCTAAAATATGGGAGTTACGGGAGCCTGGACATCGGACACGCTCACTTTGGAATTTCCTTTCTTGTGCCCGTTTGATTTGAGGAG
Source organism: Isurus oxyrinchus (assembly GCA_026770705.1). Taxonomy (NCBI): domain Eukaryota; kingdom Metazoa; phylum Chordata; class Chondrichthyes; order Lamniformes; family Lamnidae; genus Isurus; species Isurus oxyrinchus. Next base: position 111,516,442 of record JANJGN010000017.1, read on the forward strand.
TTACTTAATCATCACCACACCCAGAGACAGAAGCTGGCATGAAACTATATGATTGTCAGGCTGTGAATTCTGGATGTGTTTGAGATAGATAGATAGGCAGACAGACAGACAGGCAGACAGGCAGATAGATAGATGGGCAGACAGGCAGACAGGCAGATAGATAGACGGGCAGGCAGACAGACAGACAGACAGATAGGCAGACAGGCAGACAGGCAGATAGGCAGACAGGCAGACAGACAGACAGGCAGATAGGCAGACAGGCAGACAGGCAGATAGGCAGACAGGCAGATAGATAGATAGATAGATAGATAGATAGATAGATAGATAGATAGGTAGATAGACAGATAATAGATAGATAGTTATAAAAACAAAAAAACTGCGGATGCTGGAAATCCAAAACAAAAACAGAATTACCTGGAAAAACTCAGCAGGTCTGGCAGCATCGGCGGAGAAGAAAAGAGTTGACGTTTCGAGTCCTCATGACCCTTCGACAGAACTTGAGTGAGTCCAAGAAAGGGGTGAAATATAAGCTGGTTTAAGGTGTGTGTGTGTGGGGGGGGGTGTGTTTGGGTGGGGGGAGAGAGAGAGAAGTGGAGAGTAGATAGATTGTTAGACAGATAGATAGATAGATAGATAGATAGATAGATAGATAGATAGATAGATAGATAGATAGATAGATGGACAGGCAGAGATAGATAGATTGATAGATATGTAGTTAGATAGATAGATAGTCAGACAGACACGGTGGACGGATAGATAGACAGAGACACAGACAATTAGATAGAAGATAGATAGATAGAGAGACAGACAGACAGACAGGTAGATAGACAGGCATAGATTGTCAGACAGATGGATAGATGGATAGTTTGATGGATGGACAGACAGATGGATGGATGGATGGATAGATAGATGGACAGACAAATGGATAGACAGACAGACAGATAATAGGTTTATTGAGAAGTTATCATGGTGATCGCAATACAAACAATCATCATTCATGACATATTTGCAGGCAATCAGTAAAATAAAATTCAGGTATAATATAATGAAAAGTTTGTACAATTATGAACATTTGAGTGTAAAAATAATCACAATACATTATAAAATGCAGGTCTCATTAATTTACAGAATCGAAATGAAAGGTCTGCATTTTGTATTAAAGCCCATTGATCATATGTTGTCAGGTTTTGTTCTTTAAATTCGCAATCATTGACATACTATTTGTGATGTTTATAAAATAGGGTACTGTGCTGTCTCGTCGTCTGTTTGTACTATATCTTATTTACAGAATGCTGTCTTTTCTCCTACTTCCATCGCACATATATTTTCATGTGGGTGTGGTGAAAGAGAGAGAGAGGCAGTAGGAGGTGGGATTCAAGAGTTTTCTAGCCAAGTCCTGACAGAGCTTTTCCCATCTTTCAGCAAGGGAGTCATACTCAGTTGTTTGTGTTAGACTAGCTTTGGTATGGATTATCCAGGATTTGTTTAAACACTTGTTCCTGAATGCTTTCAATCTTGTTCCCATGTTCTTTTTGGATTGTCGGATTATCTGATTATCAACAAAATTCACTGCTACCTGTTATTAATATCTCCACTCAACTTTGGTTATGAAGAAAGGGGAGACACAGTTCACTCAGCTGACCTCCTTCTCCATCTACACAGCCGTGGGAAGACGGTTCAGGGCTGAGCTCATTTCTGGCACCCAACTCAACCTCAGCATCACCTCCCTCGACACCTTGTCTCTAAACTTGCCAGACTGCATGTCCAGCTGCCAGTGCTGGCTGAGCCAGAACTGCCTCCAATTAAATATCGGCAAGACTAAGATCTTTAGTCTCCGCTCCAAAGTCCGTTCCCTAGCCACTGGCTCATTCTCTCCCCGTGACAGCCAGTCTGAGGCTCAACAAAGCTATTAGCAACCTCGGTGCCACATTTGACCCCGTGATTCATACCATCGCTGACCTACACCAGCTCCCCAGTCAAGCAATGTCTTGATTTTAAAACTCTCATCTCAGTTTTCCAAGCCTTTGTTCCCCTCTCTATCTCTCTAATCTCCTCCAGCCCCCACAACCCTCTGAGATCTCTGCCCTCCTCCATTTCCGGCCTCTTGAACATCCCCTGATTTGAATCTCTCCACCATTGGCGGCCGTGCCTTCAGCTGCCTGGGCCCCGAGCTCTGGATTGCCCTCCCTTCTCAATACCTCTCCATCTCAAACCTCCTTTAAGCTTCTTCTCTTTGGCCAAACCTTTGCCCACCTGTCCCAAAAACCCCCTTATTTGTCTCAGTGTCAGTTTGTTCAATAGTGCTCCTTTGAACACCTTGGGACTTCAAAAAAAAAGGCACTATATAAATGCAAATTGTTGTTGCACAGATGGAAGAATTTCTAACTGGAAAGGTAGGAATACCAGGGGAGCATTTTAAGCCTGCAATTTCTGGTGACCCACAAGAACATTCTGAAGATCGACAAGTCAAACAGACGTTCTGGCCTGAATTCTCGGGATGTAGGCGTCGCTGGCTGGGCCAGCATTTATTGCCCATCCCTAATTGCCCCTTGAGAAGGTGGTGGTGAGCTGCCTTCTTGAACCGCTGCAGTCCATGTGGTGTAGGTACACCCACAGTGCTGTTAGGGAGGGAGTTCCAGGATTTTGACGCAGCGACAGTGAAGGAACGGCGATATATTTCCAAGTCAGGATGGTGAGTGGCTTGGAGGGGAACTTCCAGGTGGTGGTGTTCCTATCTATCTGCTGTCCTTGTCCTTCTAGATGGTAGAGGTCGTGGGCTTGGGATGTGCTGTCTAAGGAGTCTTGGTGAGTTCCTGCAGCGCATCTTGTAGATGGTACACACTGCTGTCATTGTTCATCGGTGGTGGAGGGAGTGAATGTTTGTGGATGGGGTGCCAATCAAGCGGGCTGCTTTGTCCTGGATGGTGTCGAGCTTCTTGAGTGTTGTGGGAGCTGCACTCATCCAGGCAAGTGGGGAGTATTCCATCACACTCCTGACTTGTGCCTTGTAGATGGTGGACAGGCTTTGGGGAGTCAGGAGATGAGTTACTCATCACAGAATTCCCAGCCTCTGACCTGCACTTGTTGTCACAGTATTTATATGGCTGGTTTCTGGTCAATGGTAACGCCCAGAACGTTCGAATGTGTGGCGTCATTTCAAAAGATCACTTTGTTAACCAAAAATATTTGCAGTTGTAAACGTCTGAATAACTTCTGGGAATGATTCATGTCAATGATTGAAGTGTTGTTGACCACGTGTCTGTGAACCTCGGTCACTTCAGGTAAGAGGGCGGAGAGATAACCAGACTCTTAGCTAGCCCAGAAAATGTCCGCTGGCTCGTAAGCTGTGCGCGGGACATTCTGCCAGGATTTGGGGCGGTCAGGACCCTTTGCAGTGCGAAGTGACCCTCTCTTGAATTTATGTTTTGCAGGTCAGCTCCTCAACCCACGGTCAATTTCGGTGCCACCTTCTTGAAATTGACCCAAGGGATTCCCCAGGGAAGTGATGTGTCCTAGATGTGGTGGCAGGAATCCGACAGCCCCCAAGCCCTGGGAGAAGAATCTGATCTGTAACGGCCGGCTTGGGGTGCATGTCTTTCCAACTCTCCCCACCACCGCCTCCTCCCCTCCCGCACCGCCTCCCAAAATTGGCAGCAGTTCTTGCCAGGATGACCACGTTGAACCCCCACAACGGCAGCAACTGTGTGGGGCAGATCCTGCCCCTCGGCAGTCCCCTAGAATCTGATTGTCGGCCTGACCTTGACGTTGACCATCGGCGACACAGTGGTGGGGAAGTTCCTGGCTGTCATCTCAGTGTGTCATGAAGCTATTCGTGTGTATAATATTTTGGAAAATATTTTTCTTTTAAAATACAGGTTTAGTCTGTGGGTGTGTCTTAATTGGATTAAAGTCTGAGTGTTTTCATACGTACTGGTTTTGATATGTAAGAGAAATAGCTGCATTTGCATTTTTTTGAATAGAGCATTCAAGTGGGGTGAAAACTGATACCTTTCTAGCAGATACCAAGCAATCAGTTTATATTACCAATAAAATTGGCATTATGAAAGGGGCTTCATTGTTAAAAGGTGGAGTTCAAAGAGGATGTTGATACAATGAGAGTTAATATTCAATGGGGCTGGTAGGTATAACTTCAGTAGTTTTCGGGTGTACAGGCAGAGGCAATGTCAGATCCACCGTGAAAAGAGCCTCATTTTGAATTCATAAGGTGAAAAGGCTTTGCCTGGTGTCTGGTCCAGTCTATGGGTTGCTGTGGCCTCAACGGAGATTAGTTTGGGAATTTGTTAAAAGTTATGATAGTAGTAATTTGTAGCCATGTGTATATATATTTTAACCCGCATAAATTAACAAAAAGGTTTCATTTAGTTTAATGTAAAGCCTCGAGAACTAGTATCTGAATCTTGAGTTTAGAGTCGCATCTTAAACATAATACTTAAAATTATAGGTTATGACAGTTGTTTAAAGTTTCCCTCTGGGGTTTTTAAAATAACTCTGCTTTACCAACCATATCAGTCATAACAGGATGGTGCAGGGGTCTAGGCAACAGCCCTATCACCTGCTGCTATCTCTGGTGGGGGCCAATCTCTCGGTAGTCCTGGCAGCCGAGCCGCTTGTCATCATGTCCGGTCTCACCGGAGGGAAGTGGCTTTTTGGCAAAATCTTCATTGCCCTGTATATCCTGTGCTGCGCTGCCTCTATCATGACTTTGTGCACGATCACTGTGGACAGGTGTGGAGATTTCAAACCTTCCCAATCCAACCGAGCACTGTCAGGACCATTGCTCAGTATTCAGTATTTACTTGCTCAGCCATACAGAACTTGAGTATTGCTGAAAAAAAGAGACATTCTGTCAAAACTTTTCAACTTGTACTCAGCAGAATGCCAAATTTCGGAGGGAGCAACAATTTATACTACATGAGAGAAGGGTGCAAGGCTGACAAGTTGACTCTGATTGGCTGGGGCGTTGCCATGAAGACAGTTACGGAAATCTATAGGCTCCCCAGCTCCTGAGTAATTAAAAAAAGGCACAAGGCTTGAGCATATTCCTTTTGCTTGCAAAGAACTGGTCCCTGCGTTTGAATGTATATTGCTTCTAGCAAGCATAAATGAGCCACATTATGAGCTCGACTGATGATCTTAAATTGGTTGTTAGTATAGCTATTAGTGCACTCAGGATTATTCAGCAAGTGCTGTCCGATCGTGGAATCACACCCAGGAGTGGCCATTTTGTATAGAATTGCCTTAATTTGTGATGCACTGGTCTCCTCAGTGGTGAACCTCGCCAGAATTGGGTTCATTGCAAGGTTAGAGAGGGCCAATAGGCACTCTTCAGTACAAACCTGGGCAGCCTTGAAGCTGAGTTGTGGGGGGGGGGGGTGCGGGGGGGAAGGGGTTGGGGGAACCCCCTTTAAGGAAGTGTCAATGGGATATAAATTTGACCTTAGTGTTTGAGGGTAAGTGCTCTCACTATGAGAAACCCCTGAGGGTCTGCAGCAGTAGGCTGCAGATAGTTTAGTAGCAGAGTGGGCAAGTTATGCAGTAAAGATAGAAGCCCTAATTTGGGATTGCCTTCTGGCATCCATTGCACTCTGCGTGGTGTGAATTCTACAGGAGTTGAGTGAAGGGCAAGTTGCTTTTGAAATGGTCTTGGGAAGGTTATCTCTGCGATAGCTGTGATCGACCATGTCCCACATCTTGTTGGCATTGACCCAGTGTTGGAGTACAACGTGTGCTCCTGCAAGCTCATTAAGCTTTGCCATTCGAATCAGCGTTCTCATCTGAAATGGGCCGCTGCTGAGGTTCTCTGCCAGCTCGCCCATGTGTATGGCAGACATGAGGCTGCCTTGCTGACCCCTGCCCTGGGGCACGGGGGGGTACAGCACACTTTAACCACGAAGCTTCACACTGCACCCACAAATCAAACAGCAAGTGCCCTTTGAATACTAAACGTACTGGCATATACTTAAAGGGAAATCTGCTGCTTGTTCTTGTGTTACCAGGACAGCAAACACACTGGGCCTATCGAGTGCCACAGCACGGTAGCGGTGGGGGGGGGGGGGGGGGGGGGGGGGGGGGGCTTTAATCCTGTTGCACTAACAAAGGAGGGGTTTTCATTTATTCATTCACGGGATGTGGGTGTCACTGGCTGGGCCAGCATTTATTGCCCATCCCTAATTGCCCTTGAGAAGGTTGTGGTGAGCTGCCTTCTTGAACCGCTGCAGTCCATGTGGTGTAGGTACACCCACAGAGCTGTTAGGGAGGGAGTTCCAGGATTTTGACCCAGCAACAGTGAAGGAACGGTGATCTATTTCCAACTCAGGATGTTAAGTAGCTTGGAGGGGAACTCTCAGGTGATGGTGTTCCCATCTATCTGCTGCCCTTCTCCCTCTAGATGGTAGAGGTCGTGGGTTTAGAAGGCGCTGTTTAAGTTGCTGCAGTGCATCTTGTAGATGGTACACACTGCTGCTACGTCAGTGATGAAGGGAGTGAATTTTTGTGGATTAAGCGGGCTGCTTTGTTCTGGATGGTGTTGAGCTTCTTGAGTGTTGTTGGAGCTGTACTCATCCAGGCAAGTGGGGAGTATTCCATCACACTCCTGACTTGTGCCTTGTAGGTGGTGGACAGGATTTGTGGAGTCAGGAGGTGAGTTACTCACCGCAGGATTCCCAGCCTCTGACTTGCTCTTGTAGCCACTGTATTTATATGGCTGGTTCAGTTCGGTTTCTGGTCAATGGTAACCCCCAGGTTGTTGATAGTGGGGGATTCAATGATCTGCATTTGGACATGGACTGCTTCAGTATCTGAGGAGTCACGAATGGTGCTGAACATTGTGCAATCATCAGCGAACATCCCCACTTCTGACCTTATGATGGAAGGAAGGTCATTGATGAAACAGCTGAAGGTGGTTGGGCCTAGGACACTACCCTGAGGAACTCCTGCAGTGATGTCCTGGAGCTGAGATGACTGACCTCCAACAACCACAAACATCTTCCTTTGTGCTGGGTATGACTCCAGCAGATTTGACTCCAGTTTTGCTAGGGCTCCTTGATTCCACACTTGGTCAACTGCTGCCTCGATGTCAAGGGCAGTCACTCTCACCTCACCTCGGGACTTCAGCTCTTTTTGTCCATGTTTGAACCAAGGCTGTAATGAGGTCAGGAGCTGAGTGACCCTGGCAGAACCCAAACTGGGCATCAGTGAGCAGGTTATTGCTAAGCAAGTGCCGCTTGATAGCACTGTTGATGATCCATTCCATCACTTTTCTGATGATCAAGAGTAGACTGATGGGGTGGTAATTGGCCGAGTTGGATTTGTCCTGCTTTTTGTGTACAGGACATACCTGGGCAATTTTCCACATAGCTGGGGTAGATGCCAGTGTTGTAGCTGTACTGGAACAGCTTGGCTAGGGGCGCAGCTAGTTCTGGAGCACAAGTCTTCAGTACTATTGCCGGAATATTGTCAGGGCCCATAGCCTTTGCAGTATCCAGTGCCTTCAGCTGTTTCTTGATATCACGTGAGGTGAATTGAATTGACTGAAGACTGGCATCTGTGATGCTGGGGACCTCTGGGACTTCTAACTGAAGATTGCGGCAAATGCTTAGCCCTGTCTTTTGCACTGCTGTGCTGGGATCCTCATTAGGATGGGGATATTTGTGGAACCTCCTACTCCAGTGAGCTGTTTAATTGTCCACCACCATTCACGACTGGATGTGGGCAGGACTGCAGAGCTTAGATCTGATCCGTTGGTTGTGGGATCGCTTAGCTCTGTCTGTCACTTGCTGCTTATGCTGTTTGGCACGCAAGTTGTCCTGTGTTATAGCTTCAGCAGGTTGACACCTCATTTTTAGGTATGTCTGGTGCTGCTCCTGACATGCCCTCCTGCACTCTTCATTGAACCGGGGTTGATCCCCTGGCTGGATGGTATGGTAGAGTGGGGGATATGCTGGGCCATGAGGTTACAGATTGTGTTTGAGTACAATTCTGCTGCTGCTGATGGCCCACAGCACCTCATGAATACCCAGTCTTGAGCTGCTAAATCTATTCGAAATCTATCCCATTTAGCACAATGGTAATACCAACATGGAGCACTGATTCATCAGCTGAGGGAGGGCGGTATGTGGTAATCAGCAGGAGGTTTCCTTGTCCATGTTGGACCTGATGCCATGAGATTTCATGGGGTCCAGAGACACTGTTGTGGACTCCCAGGGCAACTCCCTCCTGACTGTATCCCACTGTGCCTCCACCTCTACTGCGTCTGTCCTGCTGGTGGGACAAGACATACCCAGGGATGGTGATAATGGATTCTGGGACGTTATCTGTAAGATATGATTCTCTGTGGATGACTATGTCAAGCTGTTGCTTAATGAGACAACTCTCCCAATTCTGGCACTAGCCTCCAGATGTTAGAAAGGGGGCTTTGGAAGGTCAACAGGGCTGCGATTGCCGTTGTCGTTTTCAGTGCCTAGGTTGACGCCGGGTAGTCCGTCTGGTTTCTTTCCTTATTGACTTTTCTGTAGCAGTTCGATACAACTGAGGGCTTGCCTTGGCCATTTCAGAGGGCAGCTAAGCGTTGACCATATGGCTGTGGGTCTGGAGTTACGTGTAGGCCAGACTGGGTAAGGAAGGCAGATTTCCTTCCCTAAAGGACATTAGCAAACCAGATGGGTTTTTACAAAAATTCTATAGTTCCACGAACATTATTTATTTGTTAATTGAATTTAATTTCCACCAGCTGCTGTGATGGGATTCAAACCCATGTCTCTAGAGAATTAGCCTGGGCCTGAGCTTTATTAGTTCAGTAACATTATCACTAGGCTACCACTCCCTCAGGGGCAAGCAGTCAAACAGTGTTTGGGATATTTATTGATGGTGACATTACAGTCTTCCTTAACACACAATACCGCATAATAGACCTGTGAATAAGGCCTGGATAATTAGCAAGGTGGATAGCTACTTGTGGTGAGGCATTTAGCAGATAGTAAGCATAAAGGGTGACAGTTCATTGGAAAGGGGAGCAGGCCATATTGTCCCTCCAGTCTGCCTGCCTTTCAGTAAGGTCATGACTGAATGTTTCCATTCATTCCAATTGCACACCCCTAACCCAACCCCTTTACATCCAAAGCTATATCAATTTCTGCCTTGAATCTTGTCTGAGCCTCTATGAGCCTCCCCCCACTCAGTTTCCATTTTGTCTGCCTTCCTGAAACATTAAGTGCCCTTTGGGTGCCCAACCTTGATCACCCAGCAACCTCATTGTAGTCAAGGTCTTGAGATCGACCCCATTGTGTCCTTAACTTGTCTATCTTGTAATGAATACTTTGTGCGTTCAGATATACCACCTTTCTCTCTCTCTTTCCCCACTCTGTCTCTCTCTCTCTCTTTCCCCACTCTGTCTCTCTCTCTCTCTTTCCCACTCTGTCTCACTCTCTCTCTTTCCACACCCTCTCTATCAATTCTGTCTCCCTCTTTTTCATTCGCTCTTTTTCCCCACTCTGTCTGTCTCTCTCTATTTCCCCATTTCTCTCTATCAATTGTCTCCCTCTTTCTCTCTCACTTTCTTGTTCATCACTCATGTCTCTGTCTCTGTCTCTCATTTCCCCACTCTCTCTCTCTTTCCCCACTCTCTCTACCAATTCTGTCTCCTTCTTTCTCTGTTCCTCTACCTTCTCTGTCTCCCTCTCTCTTTCTCTCTCTCTCTCTCTCTCTCTCCCCCAGCTCTATCCACCTACCCATTATAACCTTGTCCCAGCCTGGTTCAGTTGGCAATGCTCCTTGTGACATGCATTGATGCTGTTAGCTTGGAAGATGTCACTGGAAAGGACTTTACCGCGAATCCAGGGACAGAGTCTGGTCAGTAGGCCTTAACTTTGTGCCGATGATTAAGGGTGTATTGCAGGGTAGTTACAAAGCTCCTAGTGCAAAATTTGCAGAAAACGAACAGCTGACACCCACACTTTGTAATTAATGCCTGTTCTAGCAGCCAGTGCCCAGTGGATGGCGCACTCTCTCTCCCAGTCAGAGCTTTGTGAGTTCAAGTCCCACCCTGGGGACTTGAGAACATCAATCAGGGCCGACCACCCCAGTGCAGGACTGAGGGAGGGCAGCACTGCCGAAGGTGCGCCATCTTTCAGATTAAACCGCCGCTCCGCAATCCTCGCGGCTGGATGTGAGAGACCTCCCCCCCCCCCCCCACCCCCCCACCCCGCGGCCAATTATTTCGAAGAATTATTTCTATTGAAGGTGCACGGACCCGAAACGTTAACTGTGTCCCTCTCCTCAGTTGCTGCCGGACCTGCTGAGTTTTTTCCAGCTGTTTTTGTTTCTATTTCGAAGAACAGCTCTCCCGGCGCCCTTCGGTCGGCACCAAAGACGATCTGCTCGCCCTTGCTGCTCGTGGGATCTTGCTGTGCGCAACCATGGGCTGCCGTGTTGGCTACATGACGGGGCCTCAAAAGAGTCAGTGGTGAGGAGGCCGGAAGTGGAAACGCAAGGCGGGGTTTTCAAAAAGGAGCTTGCGCTACGTTCCGGGATGGGTTTAAGTGTATTCAATCCCGACTGTTGCAGGTTTCCACCAGGGGATTTGAGGATTGCTGGGTCCCCTTGACCTATCCGACCGGGGCAGTGTGGGCGCTTAATGGCCAAGATGGATGTGAAGGGAACCAGGCCCTGCCTCATCAGTCAGGGTTTTGGCTACGGGCTGTCTGCTCCACCCCCCCCAAGGCAGCCATGACCACCATGTACCTGCCAGACCCACCGGGCAGCCAGCCTCCCCCTCCCCTCCCCTCCCCTACCCATCCCCTCCACTCCCCTTCCCTCCACTCCCCTCCCCTCCCCTCCCCTCCCCTCCCCTCCCCTCCCCTCCCTCCACTCCCCTCCACTCCCCTCCCCTCCCATCCCCTCTCATCCCCTCCCCTCCCCTCTCATCCCTCTCATCCCCTCCCCTCCCCTCTCATCCCCCTCCCCCTCCCCTCCCATCCCCTCTCATCCCCTCCCCTCCCCTCCCATCCCCTCATCCCCTCCCCTCCCCTCCCCTCCCATCCCCTCTCATCCCCTCCATCCCCTCCCATTCCTCATCCCCTCCCTCTCCTCTCATCCCCTCCCCTCCCTTCTCATCCCCTCCCCTCCCCTCTCATCCCCTCCCCTCCCCTCTCATCCCTCCCCTCCCCTCTCCTCCTCTCATCCCCTCCCCTCTCATCCCCTCCCCTCCCCTCCCCCTCCATCCCTCCCCTCCCATCCCTCTCATCCCCTCCCCTCCCCTCCCCTCTCCTCTCATCCCTCCCCTCCCTTCTCATCCCCTCCCCTCCCTCTCCTCCCCTCTCCTCCCCTCCCCTCCCCTCCCCTCTCATCCCCTCTCATCCCCTCCCCTCCCCTCCCCTCCCATCCCCTCTCATCCCCTCCCCCCTCCCCTCTCCTCACCTCCCATCCCTCCCCTCCCCTCTTCTCCCCCTCCCATCCCCTCCCATCCCCTCCAATCTCATCCCCTCCCCTCCCATCCCCTCCCCTCTCATCCCCTCCCTCCCCTCCCCTCTCATCCCCTCTCATCCCCTACCCTCCCATCCCCTCCCATCCCCTCTCATCCCCATCCCCCCCCTCCCTCCCCTCCCCTCCCATCCCCTCCCCTCCCATCCCCTCCCCTCCCATCTCCCTCTCATCCCTCTCCCCCTCTCCTCCCCTCCCATCCCCTCTCATCCCATCCCCTCCCCTCCCATCCCCTCTCATCCCATCCCCTCCCATCTCCTCCATCCTCTCCCCTCCCCTCCCCTCCCATCCCCTTCTCTCCCATCCCTTCCCTTCTCTCCCATCCCCTCCCATCCCCTCCGTCCTCTCCCCTCCCCTCCCATCCCCTCCTCCTCCCCTCCTCTCCCATCCCCTCTCCTCTCCTCTCATCTCCTCCCCTCCCCTCTCATCCCCTCCCCTCCCCTCTCATCCCCTCCCCTCTCCCGGAGGCCAGCGGGGGAGCTCAGGGTGCCAGGACGTGAGGAAGCGGCATCGCAGAGGTGGGGAGGGGGAGGCCGCCGCTTCTTCGGGGACCCTGGGTGGGGGGGGTGTGGGGGGGGGGGGGGGGGGTTGGGGGTGGGTGTTTGCCATCCACTGGCTGCCCCTCGGCTGCTCAGTCGGCCGCGAGACCCCCCCCACTTCGTCTGGTGGCGTCTGGCTGGAGCGAGCATTGTGGTGGCTGGGGGACACCAGCTCTGTGCTGAACCCTTTCACCAATGCCTCCTTCAGCTGGGACCTGAGGTCAACCTCACAGGGACTCACTGGAGGTGTGGGTACAGGAAGGTTAATCAGAGGCCAGCGGGGATTTGGACGAGTCCTTGATTGCTCGATCAGTGAGGGACTGGGAACTGGGAGCGATACTGGGATGTCCAACCCACGATGGATTAAATAGATGCAACTCCTCTGCCAAAGCAGTGAATATACGGTGGGTTTGCACAGTCCCCTCCTTTGGGAAATCCCTGTAAAAGGAATGGAATTTTGGCCTGATTTGTGCCCCTGTCTGGTTGTGGGAAACAGTCAAATTTTGCATTCACCTGGTGTTCTTAACGTTGCAATTGTTTCAGGAAGTCATAAGCCTTTCATCCCGGAAAATGCTTCATCTTCGAGACGAAGAACATTTAGTCGTTTGGGTATTGCTTAAAAAATGGAAACATGTCAAAGCCTTTTCTCTTGCACTTATCAGGACACTTCGCTATACTAGAATCAGGGGACAACAATTTACACTGGATGGGAAGAGAGTGCTTGATTGGCTGGCAAGCAAACTCTGATTGGTGGAGGCGTTGCCGTGGAGAAAGTACCAATTAATGCTGACTGAGAGTTAGCTGCTCAGCATTGTTTGAAATTTTAAGCCAGGCAGCTTGACCCTGATTGGTCAAGGCATTGCCCTGAGGAATGAACCAGTGAATGGCTGCCACTTATTTTGTTTGGCTGAAACAGGTGCAGTGAGTGTATATGTTCTTTCTGTCTGCAAGGAACAGGGTCCCGTGTATTAATATATGTAGCTCCCAGTACAGCCAAATGCAAAGCACACTACAAGCCTGACTGACGATCTTAAACTGGTTGTCAGTGTAATTCTCAGCACTTTGAAGATAATTTAGCAAATGTCTAATTGCGGAATCACATTGAATGTTGGACACTGTGTTTTGAGTTTTGTAACCACAGGCCGGTGGGAGGTGTCCTGACGAGTTGCAAGACGAAAAGCTTTGACATGTCCTCCTTTCAGCAGCACTAGGAGCAGGAGGTGATGGTGTAGTGGTACTGTTGCTGGACTAGTAACCCAGAGACCCAGGGTAATGCTGTGGGTGTTAGGGTTTGAATCCCACTGTAGCAGATGGTGAAATCTGGATTTAAAAGTCTAATGATGACCATGAAACCATTGCAGATTGTTGTAAAAACCCATCTGGGTCACTAATGCCCTTCAGGGAGGGATATCTGCTGTCCTTACCCGGTCTGGTCTACATGTGACTCCAGACCCACAGCAATGTGGTTGACTCTTAAATACCCTCTGAACAAGGGCAATTAGGAATGGGTAACACATGCTGGCCCAGCCAGTGATGCCCACATCCCATTAATAAAAACATTCTGGAAAGATTTTAAAAGACACTATTCCTTAAAGGGTTAATGCTGCTGGTGACAGCATTTCACAAGAAAAGGGAATGAAGAGGCTTTAACAGAGCTGGGAATGTGTTGATGCTGGAGGACTGTTTACAAAAGGGCCACTTGGTGGTTTATGGCTTTGTAGAAAAAACAGTGTTTAAAAGTTGCTTCTGGGTTTGTTCTGGGGGAGAAGGAGAGATCAAAGGCTTGAGAAAACAACAGAGCAGCTCCAGACACGACAGAGAGGGGACACAGAGACAACAGAGACAGAGAGGGGACACAGAGAGGACACAGAGACAGACAGAGGGGACACAGAGGCAGAGAGGGGACACAGAGACAACAGAGACAGAGAGGGAACACAGAGAGGACACAGAGACAGAGAGAGGGGACACAGAGACTCACAGAGACAGAGAGGGGACACAGAGACTCACAGAGACAGAGAGGGGACACAGAGACTCACAGAGACAGAGAGAGGGGACACAGAAACTCACAGAGACAGAGAGAGGGGACACAGAGACTCACAGAGACAGAGGGGACACAGAAACTCACAGAGACAGAGGGGACACAGAGACTCACAGAGACAGAGAGGGGACACAGAGACTCACAGAGACAGAGGGGACACAGAGACAACAGAGACAGAGAGGGGACACAGAGACTCACAGAGACAGAGAGGGGACACAGAGAGGACAGAGACAGAGAGAGGGGACACAGAGACAGAGAGGGGACACAGAGACTCACAGAGACAGAGAGGGGACAGAGAGCGGACACAGGGACAGAGAGGGGACACAGAGACAGAGAGGGGACACAGAGACAGAGAGGGGACACAGAGACAACAGAGAGGGGACACAGAGACAGAGAGGGGACACAGACTCACAGAGACAGAGAGGGCCACAGAGACAACAGAGACAGAGAGGGGACACAGAGACTCACAGAGACAGAGAGGGGACACAGAGAGGGGACACAGAGAGGGGACACAGAGACAACAGAGAGGGGACACAGAGACTCACAGAGACAGAGAGGGGACACAGAGAGGGGACACAGAGAGGGGACACAGAGACAACAGAGAGGGGACACAGAGACTCACAGAGACAGAGAGGGGACACAGAGAGGGGACACAGAGAGGGGACACAGAGAGGGGACACAGAGACAACAGAGAGGGGACATAGAGGCTCACAGAGACAGTGGGGACACAGAGAGGACACAGAGAAAAAGAGGGGACACAGAGACAGAGAGGGGATACAGAGACTCACAGAGACAGAGAAGGGACACAGAGATGACAGAGAGGGGACACAGAGAGGACACAGAGACAGAGAGGGGACACAGAGACAGAGAGGGGACACAGAGACTCACAGAGACAGAGAGGGGACACAGACTCACAGAGACAGAGAGGGGACACAGAGACAGAGAGGGGACACAGAGACACACAGAGACAGAGAGGGGACACAGAGAGGACACAGAGACTCACAGAGACAGAGAGGGGACACAGAGAGGACACAGAGACTCACAGAGACAGATAGGGGACACAGAGACAGAGGGGGGACACAGAGACAGAGAGGGGACACAGAGACACACAGAGACAGAGAGGGGACACAGAGAGGACACAGAGACTCACAGAGACAGAGAGGGGACACAGAGAGGACACACAGAGGACACAGAGACAGAGACGGGACACAGAGAGGACACAGAGAGGACACAGAGAAAAAGAGGGGACACAGAGACAGAGAGGGGACACAGAGACTCACAGAGACAGAGAGGGGACACAGAGAGGACACACAGAGGACACAGAGACAGAGACGGGACACAGAGAGGACACAGAGAGGACACAGAGAAAAAGAGGGGACACAGAGACAGAGAGGGGACACAGTGACTCACAGAGACAGATAGGGGACACAGAGACAACAGAGACACTAGAGAGGGGACACAGAGACAACAGAGAGGGGACACAGAGACTCACAGAGACAGAGAGGGGACACAGAGACAGAGAGGGGACACAGAGAGGGGACACAGAGACAGAGAGGGGACACAGAGAGGGGACGCAGAGACAACAGAGAGGGGACATAGAGGCGCACAGAGACAGTGGGGACACAGAGACAGAGAGGGGACACAGAGACTCACAGAGACAGAGAGGGGACACAGAGACTCATAGAGACAACAGAGAGGGGACACAGAGACTCACAGAGACTCACAGAGACAGAGAGGGGACACAGAGACTCATAGAGACAACAGAGAGGGGTCACAGAGACTCACAGAGACTTACAGAGACAGAGAGGGGACACAGAGACTCACAGAGACAACAGAGAGGGGACACAGAGACTCACAGAGAGAACAGAGACAGAGAGGGGACACAGAGACTCACAGAGACACTAGAGAGGGGACACAGAGACAACAGAGACTCACAAGACAGAGAGGGGACACAGAGACAACAGAGAGGGGACACAGAGACAACAGAGACAGAGAGGGGACACAGAGACAACAGAGAGGGGACACAGAGACTCACAGAGACTCACAGAGACAGATAGGGGATATACAGAGACAGACAGGGGACACAGAGACAAGAGAGAGGGGACACAGAGACTCACAGAGACAACAGAGAGGGGACACAGAGACTCACAGGGACAACAGAGACAGAGAGGGGACACAGAGACTCACAGAGACACTAGAGAGGGGACACAGAGACAACAGAGACTCACAGAGACAGATAGGGGACACAGAAACAACAGAGAGGGGTCACAGAGACTCACAGAGACTCACAGAGACAGAGAGGGGACACAGAGACTCACAGAGACAACAGAGAGGGGACACAGAGATTCACAGAGACAACAGAGAGGGGACACAGAGACTCACAGAGACACTAGAGAGGGGACACAGAGACAACAGAGACTCACAGAGACAGAGAGGGGACACAGAGACAACAGAGAGGGGACACAGAGACTCACAGAGACTCACAGAGACAGATAGGGGATATACAGAGACAGACAGGGGACACAGAGACAAGAGAGAGGGGTCACAGAGACTCACAGAGACACTAGAGAGGGGACACAGAGACAACAGAGACTCACAGAGACAGATAGGGGATACACAGAGTCAGACAGGGGACACAGAGACAAGAGAGAGGGGTCACAGAGACTTTACAGAGACACTAGAGAGGGGACACAGAGACAACAGAGACTCACAGAGACAGATAGGGGATACACAGAGACAGACAGGGGACACAGAGACAAGAGAGAGGGGACACAGAGACTCACAGAGACAGAGAGGGGACACAGAGAGGACACAGAGACAGAGAGAGGGGACACAGAGACTCACAGAGACAGAGAGGGGACACAGAGACTCACAGAGACAGAGAGGGGACACAGAGACTCACAGAGACAGAGAGGGGTCACAGAGACTCACAGAGACAGAGCGGGGACACAGAGACAAGAGAGAGGGGTCACAGAGACTCACAGAGACAGAGAGGGGTCACAGAGACTCACAGAGACAGAGAGGGGCCACAGAGACAGAGAGGGGACACAGATATTCACAGAGACAGATAGGGGATACACAGAGACAGACAGGGGACACAGAGACAACAGAGAGAGGCCACAGAGACTCACAGAGACAGAGAGGGGACACAGAGAGGGGACACAGAGACAACAGAGAGGGGACATAGAGGCTCACAGAGACAGTGGGGACACAGAGAGGACACAGAGAAAAAGAGGGGACACAGAGACAGAGAGGGGATACAGAGACTCACAGAGACAGAGAGGAGACACAGAGACAACAGAGAGGGGACATAGAGGATCACAGAGACAGAGAGAGGGGACACAGAGACAACAGAGAGGGGACACAGAGACAACAGAGACAGAGAGGGGACACAGAGACTCACAGAGACAGAGAGGGGACACAGAGACAGAGACTCAGAGACAGGGGGGACACAGAGACAACAGAGAGGGGACACAGAGACTCACAAAGACAGAGAGGGGACACAGAGAGGGGACACAGAGACAACAGAGAGGGGACACAGAGGCTCACAGAGACAGTGGCGACACAGAGAGGACACAGAGAAAAAGAGGGGACACAGAGACAGAGAGGGGACACAGAGACTCACAGAGGCTCACAGAGACAGATAGGGGACACAGAGACAACAGAGAGGGGTCACAGAGACTCACAGAGACTCACAGAGACAGAGAGGGGACACAGAGACTCACAGAGACAACAGAGAGGGGACACAGAGACTCACAGAGACTCACAGAGACAGATAGGGGACACAGAGACAACAGAGAGGGGTCACAGAGACTCACAGAGACAGAGAGGGGATACAGAGACTCTCAGAGACAGAGAGGGGACACAGAGACTCATAGAGACAACAGAGAGGGGACACAGAGACTCACAGAGACTCACAGAGACAGATAGGGGACACAGAGACAACAGAGAGGGGTCACAGAGACTCACAGAGACTCACAGAGACAGAGAGGGGACACAGAGACTCACAGAGACAACAGAGAGGGGACACAGAGACTCACAGAGACAACAGAGAGGGGACACAGAGACTCACAGAGACTCACAGAGACAGAGAGGGGACACAGAGACTCACAGAGACAACAGAGAGGGGACACAGAGACTCACAGAGACAACAGAGAGGGGACACAGAGACTCACAGAGACAACAGAGACAGAGAGGGGACACAGAGACTCACAGAGACAGAGAGGGGACACAGAGACAGAGACTCAGAGACAGGGGGGACACAGAGACAACAGAGAGGGGACACAGAGACTCACAAAGACAGAGAGGGGACACAGAGAGGGGACACAGAGACAACAGAGAGGGGACACAGAGGCTCACAGAGACAGTGGCGACACAGAGAGGACACAGAGAAAAAGAGGGGACACAGAGACAGAGAGGGGACACAGAGACTCACAGAGGCTCACAGAGACAGATAGGGGACACAGAGACAACAGAGAGGGGTCACAGAGACTCACAGAGACTCACAGAGACAGAGAGGGGACACAGAGACTCACAGAGACAACAGAGAGGGGACACAGAGACTCACAGAGACTCACAGAGACAGATAGGGGACACAGAGACAACAGAGAGGGGTCACAGAGACTCACAGAGACAGAGAGGGGATACAGAGACTCTCAGAGACAGAGAGGGGACACAGAGACTCATAGAGACAACAGAGAGGGGACACAGAGACTCACAGAGACTCACAGAGACAGATAGGGGACACAGAGACAACAGAGAGGGGTCACAGAGACTCACAGAGACTCACAGAGACAGAGAGGGGACACAGAGACTCACAGAGACAACAGAGAGGGGACACAGAGACTCACAGAGACAACAGAGAGGGGACACAGAGACTCACAGAGACTCACAGAGACAGAGAGGGGACACAGAGACTCACAGAGACAACAGAGAGGGGACACAGAGACTCACAGAGACAACAGAGAGGGGACACAGAGACTCACAGAGACAACAGAGACAGAGAGGGGACACAGAGACTCACAGAGACACTAGAGAGGGGACACAGAGACAACAGAGACTCACAGAGACAGAGAGGGGACACAGAGACAACAGAGAGGGGACACAGAGACTCACAGAGACTCACAGAGACAGATAGGGGATATACAGAGACAGACAGGGGACACAGAGACAAGAGAGAGGGGTCACAGAGACTCACAGAGACACTAGAGAGGGGACACAGAGACTCACAGAGACTCACAGAGACAGATAGGGGATATACAGAGACAGACAGGGGACACAGAGACAAGAGAGAGGGGTCACAGAGACTCACAGAGACACTAGAGAGGGGACACAGAGACTCTCAGAGACAGAGAGGGGACACAGAGACAGAGACTCAGAGACAGAGGGGACACAGAGACAACAGAGAGGGGACACAGAGACTCACAGAGACAGAGAGGGGACACTGAGAGGGGACACAGAGACAACAGAGAGGGGACACAGAGGCTCACAGAGACAGTGGCGACACAGAGAGGACACAGAGAAAAAGAGGGGACACAGAGACAGAGAGGGGACACGGAGACACACAGAGGCTCACAGAGACAGATAGGTGACACAGAGACAACAGAGAGGGGTCACAGAGACTCACAGAGACAGAGAGGGGACACAGAGACTCACAGAGGCTCACAGAGACAGATAGGGGACACAGAGACAACAGAGAGGGGTCACAGAGACTCACAGAGACTCACAGAGACAGAGAGGGGACACAGAGACTCACAGAGACAACAGAGAGGGGACACAGAAACTCACAGAGACAACAGAGAGGGGACACAGAGACTCACAGAGACTCACAGAGACAGATAGGGGACACAGAGACAACAGAGAGGGGTCACAGAGACTCACAGAGACTCACAGAGACAGAGAGGGGACACAGAGACTCACAGAGACAACAGAGAGGGGACACAGAGACTCACAGAGACAACAGAGACAGAGAGGGGACACAGAGACTCACAGAGACACTAGAGAGGGGACACAGAGACAACAGAGACTCACAGAGACAGAGAGGGGACACAGAGACAACAGAGAGGGGACACAGAGACTCACAGAGACTCACAGAGACAGATAGGGGATATACAGAGACAGACAGGGGACACAGAGACAAGAGAGAGAGGTCACAGAGACTTTACAGAGACACTAGAGAGGGGACACAGAGACAACAGAGACTCACAGAGACAGATAGGGGATACACAGAGACAGACAGGGGACACAGAGACAAGAGAGAGGCGTCACAGAGACTTTACAGAGACACTAGAGAGGGGACACAGAGACAACAGAGACTCACAGAGACAGATAGGGGATACACAGAGACAGACAGGGGACACAGAGACAAGAGAGAGGGGACACAGAGACTCACAGAGACAGAGAGGGGACACAGAGAGGACACAGAGACAGAGAGAGGGGACACAGAGACTCACAGAGACAGAGAGGGGACACAGAGACTCACAGAGACAGAGAGGGGTCACAGAGATTCACAGAGACAGAGAGGGGACACAGAGACAGAGAGGGGACACAGAGATTCACAGAGACTCACAGAGACAGATAGGGGATACACAGAGACAGACAGGGGACACAGAGACTCACAGAGACAGAGAGGGGACACAGAGACTCACAGAGACAGAGAGGGGACACAGAGAGGGGACACAGAGACAACAGAGAGAGGACACAGAGACTCACAGAGACAGAGAGGGGACACAGAGAGGGGACACAGAGACAACCGCGAGGGGACATAGAGGCTGACAGAGACAGTGGGGACACAGAGAAGACACAGAGAAAAAGAGGGGACACAGAGACAGAGAGGGGATACAGAGACTCACAGAGACAGAGAGGAGACACAGAGACAACAGAGAGGGGACATAGAGGATCACAGAGACAGAGAAGCGGACACAGAGACAACAGAGAGGGGACACAGAGACAACAGAGACAGAGAGGGGACACAGAGACTCACAGAGACAGAGAGGGGACACAGAGACAGAGAGGGGACACAGAGACTCACAGAGACAGAGAGGGGACACAGAGACAACAGAGAGGGGACACAGAGACAACAGAGACAGAGAGGGGACACAGAGACTCACAGAGACAGAGAGGGGACACAGAGACAACAGAGAGGGGACACAGAGACTCACAGAGACAGAGAGGGGACACAGAGAGGGGACACAGAGACAACAGAGAGGGGACACAGAGACTCACAGAGACAGAGAGGGGACACAGAGAGGGGACACAGAGACAACAGAGAGGGGACATAGAGGCTCACAGAGACAGTGGGGACACAGAGAGGACACAGAGAAAAAGAGGGTACACAGAGACAGAGAGGGGACACAGAGACTCACAGAGACAGAGAAGGGACACAGAGATGACAGACAGGGGACACAGAGAGGACACAGAGACAGAGAGGGGACACAGAGGTGACAGAGAGGGGTCACAGAGACTCACAGAGACAGAGAGGGGACACAGAGACTCACAGAGGCTCACAGAGACAGATAGGGGACACAGAGACAACAGAGAGGGGTCACAGAGACTCACAGAGACTCACAGAGACAGAGAGGGGACACAGAGACTCACAGAGACAACAGAGAGGGGACACAGAGACTCACAGAGACAACAGAGAGGGGACACAGAAACTCACAGAGACAACAGAGAGGGGACACAGAGACTCACAGAGACTCACAGAGACAGATAGGGGACACAGAGACAACAGAGAGGGGTCACAGAGACTCACAGAGACTCACAGAGACAGAGAGGGGACACAGAGACTCACAGAGACAACAGAGAGGGGACACAGAGACTCACAGAGACAACAGAGAGGGGACACAGAGACTCACAGAGACAACAGAGACAGAGAGGGGACACAGAGACTCACAGAGACACTAGAGAGGGGACACAGAGACAACAGAGTCTCACAGAGACAGAGAGGGGACACAGAGACAACAGAGAGGGGACACAGAGACTCACAGAGACTCACAGAGACAGATAGGGGATATACAGAGACAGACAGGGGACACAGAGACAAGAGAGAGAGGTCACAGAGACTTTACAGAGACACTAGAGAGGGGACAAAGAGACAACAGAGACTCACAGAGACAGATAGGGGATACACAGAGACAGACAGGGGACACAGAGACAAGAGAGAGGCGTCACAGAGACTTTACAGAGACACTAGAGAGGGGACACAGAGACAACAGAGACTCACAGAGACAGATAGGGGATACACAGAGACAGACAGGGGACACAGAGACAAGAGAGAGGGGACACAGAGACTCACAGAGACAGAGAGGGGACACAGAGAGGACACAGAGACAGAGCGAGGGGCACAGAGACTCACAGAGACAGATAGGGGACACAGAGACTCACAGAGACAGAGAGGGGTCACAGAGATTCACAGAGACAGAGAGGGGACACAGAGACAGAGAGGGGACACAGAGATTCACAGAGACTCACAGAGACAGATAGGGGATACACAGAGACAGACAGGGGACACAGAGACTCACAGAGACAGAGAGGGGACACAGAGACTCACAGAGACAGAGAGGGGACACAGAGAGGGGACACAGAGACAACAGAGAGAGGACACAGAGACTCACAGAGACAGAGAGGGGACACAGAGAGGGGACACAGAGACAACCGCGAGGGGACATAGAGGCTGACAGAGACAGTGGGGACACAGAGAAGACACAGAGAAAAAGAGGGGACACAGAGACAGAGAGGGGATACAGAGACTCACAGAGACAGAGAGGAGACACAGAGACAACAGAGAGGGGACATAGAGGATCACAGAGACAGAGAGAGGGGACACAGAGACAACAGAGAGGGGACACAGAGACAACAGAGACAGAGAGGGGACACAGAGACTCACAGAGACAGAGAGGGGACACAGAGACAGAGAGGGGACACAGAGACTCACAGAGACAGAGAGGGGACACAGAGACAACAGAGAGGGGACACAGAGACAACAGAGACAGAGAGGGGACACAGAGACTCACAGAGACAGAGAGGGGACACAGAGACAACAGAGAGGGGACACAGAGACTCACAGAGACAGAGAGGGGACACAGAGAGGGGACACAGAGACAACAGAGAGGGGACACAGAGACTCACAGAGACAGAGAGGGGACACAGAGAGGGGACACAGAGACAACAGAGAGGGGACATAGAGGCTCACAGAGACAGTGGGGACACAGAGAGGACACAGAGAAAAAGAGGGTACACAGAGACAGAGAGGGGACACAGAGACTCACAGAGACAGAGAAGGGACACAGAGATGACAGAGAGGGGACACAGAGAGGACACAGAGACAGAGAGGGGACACAGAGGTGACAGAGAGGGGTCACAGAGACTCACAGAGACAGAGAGGGGACACAGAGACTCACAGAGGCTCACAGAGACAGATAGGGGACACAGAGACAACAGAGAGGGGTCACAGAGACTCACAGAGACTCACAGAGACAGAGAGGGGACACAGAGACTCACAGAGACAACAGAGAGGGGACACAGAGACTCACAGAGACAACAGAGAGGGGACACAGAAACTCACAGAGACAACAGAGAGGGGACACAGAGACTCACAGAGACTCACAGAGACAGATAGGGGACACAGAGACAACAGAGAGGGGTCACAGAGACTCACAGAGACTCACAGAGACAGAGAGGGGACACAGAGACTCACAGAGACAACAGAGAGGGGACACAGAGACTCACAGAGACAACAGAGACAGAGAGGGGACACAGAGACTCACAGAGACAGAGAGGGGACACAGAGACAACAGAGAGGGGACACAGAGACTCACAGAGACAGAGAGGGGACACAGAGAGGGGACACAGAGACAACAGAGAGGGGACACAGAGACTCACAGAGACAGAGAGGGGACACAGAGAGGGGACACAGAGACAACAGAGAGGGGACATAGAGGCTCACAGAGACAGTGGGGACACAGAGAGGACACAGAGAAAAAGAGGGTACACAGAGACAGAGAGGGGACACAGAGACTCACAGAGACAGAGAAGGGACACAGAGATGACAGAGAGGGGACACAGAGAGGACACAGAGACAGAGAGGGGACACAGAGGTGACAGAGAGGGGTCACAGAGACTCACAGAGACAGAGAGGGGACACAGAGACTCACAGAGGCTCACAGAGACAGATAGGGGACACAGAGACAACAGAGAGGGGTCACAGAGACTCACAGAGACTCACAGAGACAGAGAGGGGACACAGAGACTCACAGAGACAACAGAGAGGGGACACAGAGACTCACAGAGACAACAGAGAGGGGACACAGAAACTCACAGAGACAACAGAGAGGGGACACAGAGACTCACAGAGACTCACAGAGACAGATAGGGGACACAGAGACAACAGAGAGGGGTCACAGAGACTCACAGAGACTCACAGAGACAGAGAGGGGACACAGAGACTCACAGAGACAACAGAGAGGGGACACAGAGACTCACAGAGACAACAGAGACAGAGAGGGGACACAGAGACTCACAGAGACACTAGAGAGGGGACACAGAGACAACAGAGACTCACAGAGACAGAGAGAGGACACAGAGACAACAGAGAGGGGACACAGAGACTCACAGAGACAGATAGGGGATATACAGAGACAGACAGGGGACACAGAGACAAGAGAGAGAGGTCACAGAGACTTTACAGAGACACTAGAGAGGGGACACAGAGACAACAGAGACTCACAGAGACAGATAGGGGATACACAGAGACAGACAGGGGACACAGAGACAAGAGAGAGGGGACACAGAGACTCACAGAGACAGAGAGGGGACACAGAGAGGACACAGAGACAGAGAGAGGGGACACAGAGACTCACAGAGACAGAGAGGGGACACAGAGACTCACAGAGACAACAGAGAGGGGACACAGAGACTCACAGAGACAACAGAGACAGAGAGGGGACACAGAGACTCACAGAGACACTAGAGAGGGGACACAGAGACAACAGAGACTCACAGAGACAGATAGGGGATACACAGAGACAGACAGGGGACACAGAGACAAGAGAGAGAGGACACAGAGACTCACAGAGACAGAGAGGGGACACAGAGACAACAGAGAGGGGACATCGAGGCTGACAGAGACAGTGGGGACACAGAGAGGACACAGAGAAAAAGAGGGGACACAGAGACAGAGAGGGGATACAGAGACTCACAGAGACAGAGAGGAGACACAGAGACAACAGAGAGGGGACATAGAGGATCACAGAGACAGAGAGAGGGGACACAGAGACAACAGAGAGGGGACACAGAGACAACAGAGACAGAGAGGGGACACAGAGACTCACAGAGACAGAGAGAGGGGACACAGAGAGGGGACACAGAGAGGGGACACAGAGACAACAGAGACAGAGAGGGGACACAGAGACTCACAGAGACAGAGAGGGGACACAGAGACAGAGAGGGGACACAGAGACTCACAGAGACAGAGAGGGGACACAGAGACAACAGAGAGGGGACACAGAGACAACAGAGACAGAGAGGGGACACAGAGACTCACAGAGACAGAGAGGGGACACAGAGACAACAGAGAGGGGACACAGAGACTCACAGAGACAGAGAGGGGACACAGAGAGGGGACACAGAGACAACAGAGAGGGGACACAGAGACTCACAGAGACAGAGAGGGGACACAGAGAGGGGACACAGAGACAACAGAGAGGGGACATAGAGGCTCACAGAGACAATGGGGACACAGAGAGGACACAGAGAAAAAGAGGGTACACAGAGACAGAGAGGGGACACAGAGACTCACAGAGACAGAGAAGGGACACAGAGATGACAGAGAGGGGACACAGAGAGGACACAGAGACAGAGAGGGGACACAGAGGTGACAGAGAGGGGTCACAGAGACTCACAGAGACAGAGAGGGGACACAGAGAAACACAGAGGCTCACAGAGACAGATAGGGGACACAGAGACAACAGAGAGGGGTCACAGAGACTCACAGAGACTCACAGAGACAGAGAGGGGACACAGAGACTCACAGAGACAACAGAGAGGGGACACAGAGACTCACAGAGACAACAGAGAGGGGACACAGAAACTCACAGAGACAACAGAGAGGGGACACAGAGACTCACAGAGACTCACAGAGACAGATAGGGGACACAGAGACAACAGAGAGGGGTCACAGAGACTCACAGAGACTCACAGAGACAGAGAGGGGACACAGAGACTCACAGAGACAACAGAGAGGGGACACAGAGACTCACAGAGACAACAGAGACAGAGAGGGGACACAGAGACTCACAGAGACAGAGAGGGGACACAGAGACAACAGAGAGGGGACACAGAGACTCACAGAGACAGAGAGGGGACACAGAGAGGGGACACAGAGACAACAGAGAGGGGACACAGAGACTCACAGAGACAGAGAGGGGACACAGAGAGGGGACACAGAGACAACAGAGAGGGGACATAGAGGCTCACAGAGACAGTGGGGACACAGAGAGGACACAGAGAAAAAGAGGGTACACAGAGACAGAGAGGGGACACAGAGACTCACAGAGACAGAGAAGGGACACAGAGATGACAGAGAGGGGACACAGAGAGGACACAGAGACAGAGAGGGGACACAGAGGTGACAGAGAGGGGTCACAGAGACTCACAGAGACAGAGAGGGGACACAGAGACTCACAGAGGCTCACAGAGACAGATAGGGGACACAGAGACAACAGAGAGGGGTCACAGAGACTCACAGAGACTCACAGAGACAGAGAGGGGACACAGAGACTCACAGAGACAACAGAGAGGGGACACAGAGACTCACAGAGACAACAGAGAGGGGACACAGAAACTCACAGAGACAACAGAGAGGGGACACAGAGACTCACAGAGACTCACAGAGACAGATAGGGGACACAGAGACAACAGAGAGGGGTCACAGAGACTCACAGAGACTCACAGAGACAGAGAGGGGAAACAGAGACTCACAGAGACAACAGAGAGGGGACACAGAGACTCACAGAGACAACAGAGACAGAGAGGGGACACAGAGACTCACAGAGACACTAGAGAGGGGACACAGAGACAACAGAGACTCACAGAGACAGAGAGAGGACACAGAGACAACAGATAGGGGACACAGAGACTCACAGAGACAGATAGGGGATATACAGAGACAGACAGGGGACACAGAGACAAGAGAGAGAGGTCACAGAGACTTTACAGAGACACTAGAGAGGGGACACAGAGACAACAGAGACTCACAGAGACAGATAGGGGATACACAGAGACAGACAGGGGACACAGAGACAAGAGAGAGGGGACACAGAGACTCACAGAGACAGAGAGGGGACACAGAGAGGACACAGAGACAGAGAGAGGGGACACAGAGACTCACAGAGACAGAGAGGGGACACAGAGACTCACAGAGACAGAGAGGGGACACAGAGACAGAGAGGGGACACAGAGATTCACAGAGACTCACAGAGACAGATAGGGGATACACAGAGACAGACAGGGAACACAGAGACAAGAGAGAGGGGTCACAGAGACTCACAGAGACAGAGAGGGGACACAGAGACAGAGAGGGGACACAGAGACTCACAGAGACAGAGAGGGGACACAGAGAGGGGACACAGAGACAACAGAGAGGGGACATAGAGGCTCACAGAGACAGTGGGGACACAGAGAGGACACAGAGAAAAAGAGGGTACACAGAGACAGAGAGGGGACACAGAGACTCACAGAGACAGAGAAGGGACACAGAGATGACAGAGAGGGGACACAGAGAGGACACAGAGACAGAGAGGGGACACAGAGGTGACAGAGAGGGGTCACAGAGACTCACAGAGACAGAGAGGGGACACAGAGACTCACAGAGGCTCACAGAGACAGATAGGGGACACAGAGACAACAGAGAGGGGTCACAGAGACTCACAGAGACTCACAGAGACAGAGAGGGGACACAGAGACTCACAGAGACAACAGAGAGGGGACACAGAGACTCACAGAGACAACAGAGAGGGGACACAGAAACTCACAGAGACAACAGAGAGGGGACACAGAGACTCACAGAGACTCACAGAGACAGAGAGGGGACACAGAGACTCACAGAGACAACAGAGAGGGGACACAGAGACTCACAGAGACAACAGAGACAGAGAGGGGACACAGAGACTCACAGAGACACTAGAGAGGGGACACAGAGACAACAGAGACTCACAGAGACAGATAGGGGATACACAGAGACAGACAGGGGACACAGAGACAAGAGAGAGGGGACACAGAGACTCACAGAGACAGAGAGGGGACACAGAGAGGACACAGAGACAGAGCGAGGGGCACAGAGACTCACAGAGACAGAGAGGGGACACAGAGACTCACAGAGACAGAGAGGGGTCACAGAGATTCACAGAGACAGAGAGGGGACACAGAGACAGAGAGGGGTCACAGAGACTCACAGAGACTCACAGAGACAGAGAGGGGACACAGAGACTCACAGAGACAACAGAGAGGGGACACAGAGACTCACAGAGACAACAGAGACAGAGAGGGGACACAGAGACTCACAGAGACACTAGAGAGGGGACACAGAGACAACAGAGACTCACAGAGACAGATAGGGGATACACAGAGACAGACAGGGGACACAGAGACAAGAGAGAGGGGACACAGAGACTCACAGAGACAGAGAGGGGACACAGAGAGGACACAGAGACAGAGCGAGGGGCACAGAGACTCACAGAGACTCACAGAGACAGAGAGGGGACACAGAGACTCACAGAGACAACAGAGAGGGGACACAGAGACTCACAGAGACAACAGAGACAGAGAGGGGACACAGAGACTCACAGAGACACTAGAGAGGGGACACAGAGACAACAGAGACTCACAGAGACAGATAGGGGATACACAGAGACAGACAGGGGACACAGAGACAAGAGAGAGGGGACACAGAGACTCACAGAGACAGAGAGGGGACACAGAGAGGACACAGAGACAGAGCGAGGGGCACAGAGACTCACAGAGACAGAGAGGGGACACAGAGACTCACAGAGACAGAGAGGGGTCACAGAGATTCACAGAGACAGAGAGGGGACACAGAGACAGAGAGGGGACACAGAGATTCACAGAGACTCACAGAGACAGATAGGGGATACACAGAGACAGACAGGGGACACAGAGACTCACAGAGACAGAGAGGGGACACAGAGACTCACAGAGACAGAGAGGGGACACAGAGAGGGGACACAGAGACAACAGAGAGAGGACACAGAGACTCACAGAGACAGAGAGGGGACACAGAGAGGGGACACAGAGACAACCGCGAGGGGACATAGAGGCTGACAGAGACAGTGGGGACACAGAGAAGACACAGAGAAAAAGAGGGGACACAGAGACAGAGAGGGGATACAGAGACTCACAGAGACAGAGAGGAGACACAGAGACAACAGAGAGGGGACACAGAGACTCACAGAGACAGAGAGGGGACACAGAGACAGAGAGGGGACACAGAGACTCACAGAGACAGAGAGGGGACACAGAGACAACAGAGAGGGGACACAGAGACAACAGAGACAGAGAGGGGACACAGAGACTCACAGAGACAGAGAGGGGACACAGAGACAACAGAGAGGGGACACAGAGACTCACAGAGACAGAGAGGGGACACAGAGAGGGGACACAGAGACAACAGAGAGGGGACACAGAGACTCACAGAGACAGAGAGGGGACACAGAGAGGGGACACAGAGACAACAGAGAGGGGACATAGAGGCTCACAGAGACAGTGGGGACACAGAGAGGACACAGAGAAAAAGAGGGTACACAGAGACAGAGAGGGGACACAGAGACTCACAGAGACAGAGAAGGGACACAGAGATGACAGAGAGGGGACACAGAGAGGACACAGAGACAGAGAGGGGACACAGAGGTGACAGAGAGGGGTCACAGAGACTCACAGAGACAGAGAGGGGACACAGAGACTCACAGAGGCTCACAGAGACAGATAGGGGACACAGAGACAACAGAGAGGGGTCACAGAGACTCACAGAGACTCACAGAGACAGAGAGGGGACACAGAGACTCACAGAGACAACAGAGAGGGGACACAGAGACTCACAGAGACAACAGAGAGGGGACACAGAAACTCACAGAGACAACAGAGAGGGGACACAGAGACTCACAGAGACTCACAGAGACAGATAGGGGACACAGAGACAACAGAGAGGGGTCACAGAGACTCACAGAGACTCACAGAGACAGAGAGGGGACACAGAGACTCACAGAGACAACAGAGAGGGGACACAGAGACTCACAGAGACAACAGAGACAGAGAGGGGACACAGAGACTCACAGAGACACTAGAGAGGGGACACAGAGACAACAGAGACTCACAGAGACAGAGAGAGGACACAGAGACAACAGAGAGGGGACACAGAGACTCACAGAGACAGATAGGGGATATACAGAGACAGACAGGGGACACAGAGACAAGAGAGAGAGGTCACAGAGACTTTACAGAGACACTAGAGAGGGGACACAGAGACAACAGAGACTCACAGAGACAGATAGGGGATACACAGAGACAGACAGGGGACACAGAGACAAGAGAGAGGGGACACAGAGACTCACAGAGAAAGAGAGGGGACACAGAGAGGACACAGAGACAGAGAGAGGGGACACAGAGACTCACAGAGACAGAGAGGGGACACAGAGACTCACAGAGACAGAGAGGGGACACAGAGACAGAGAGGGGACACAGAGATTCACAGAGACTCACAGAGACAGATAGGGGATACACAGAGACAGACAGGGAACACAGAGACAAGAGAGAGGGGTCACAGAGACTCACAGAGACAGAGAGGGGACACAGAGACAGAGAGGGGACACAGAGACTCACAGAGACAGATAGGGGATACACAGAGACAGACAGGGGACACAGAGACAACAGAGAGAGGACACAGAGACTCACAGAGACAGAGAGGGGACACAGAGACAACAGAGAGGGGACATCGAGGCTGACAGAGACAGTGGGGACACAGAGAGGACACAGAGAAAAAGAGGGGACACAGAGACAGAGAGGGGATACAGAGACTCACAGAGACAGAGAGGAGACACAGAGACAACAGAGAGGGGACATAGAGGATCACAGAGACAGAGAGAGGGGACACAGAGACAACAGAGAGGGGACACAGAGACAACAGAGACAGAGAGGGGACACAGAGACTCACAGAGACAGAGAGAGGGGACACAGAGAGGGGACACAGAGAGGGGACACAGAGACAACAGAGACAGAGAGGGGACACAGAGACTCACAGAGACAGAGAGGGGACACAGAGACAGAGAGGGGACACAGAGACTCACAGAGACAGAGAGGGGACACAGAGACAACAGAGAGGGGACACAGAGACAACAGAGACAGAGAGGGGACACAGAGACTCACAGAGACAGAGAGGGGACACAGAGACAACAGAGAGGGGACACAGAGACTCACAGAGACAGAGAGGGGACACAGAGAGGGGACACAGAGACAACAGAGAGGGGACACAGAGACTCACAGAGACAGAGAGGGGACACAGAGAGGGGACACAGAGACAACAGAGAGGGGACATAGAGGCTCACAGAGACAGTGGGGACACAGAGAGGACACAGAGAAAAAGAGGGTACACAGAGACAGAGAGGGGACACAGAGACTCACAGAGACAGAGAAGGGACACAGAGATGACAGAGAGGGGACACAGAGAGGACACAGAGACAGAGAGGGGACACAGAGGTGACAGAGAGGGGTCACAGAGACTCACAGAGACAGAGAGGGGACACAGAGACTCACAGAGGCTCACAGAGACAGATAGGGGACACAGAGACAACAGAGAGGGGTCACAGAGACTCACAGAGACTCACAGAGACAGAGAGGGGACACAGAGACTCACAGAGACAACAGAGAGGGGACACAGAGACTCACAGAGACAACAGAGAGGGGACACAGAAACTCACAGAGACAACAGAGAGGGGACACAGAGACTCACAGAGACTCACAGAGACAGATAGGGGACACAGAGACAACAGAGAGGGGTCACAGAGACTCACAGAGACTCACAGAGACAGAGAGGGGACACAGAGACTCACAGAGACAACAGAGAGGGGACACAGAGACTCACAGAGACAACAGAGACAGAGAGGGGACACAGAGACTCACAGAGACAGAGAGGGGACACAGAGACAACAGAGAGGGGACACAGAGACTCACAGAGACAGAGAGGGGACACAGAGAGGGGACACAGAGACAACAGAGAGGGGACACAGAGACTCACAGAGACAGAGAGGGGACACAGAGAGGGGACACAGAGACAACAGAGAGGGGACATAGAGGCTCACAGAGACAGTGGGGACACAGAGAGGACACAGAGAAAAAGAGGGTACACAGAGACAGAGAGGGGACACAGAGACTCACAGAGACAGAGAAGGGACACAGAGATGACAGAGAGGGGACACAGAGAGGACACAGAGACAGAGAGGGGACACAGAGGTGACAGAGAGGGGTCACAGAGACTCACAGAGACAGAGAGGGGACACAGAGACTCACAGAGGCTCACAGAGACAGATAGGGGACACAGAGACAACAGAGAGGGGTCACAGAGACTCACAGAGACTCACAGAGACAGAGAGGGGACACAGAGACTCACAGAGACAACAGAGAGGGGACACAGAGACTCACAGAGACAACAGAGAGGGGACACAGAAACTCACAGAGACAACAGAGAGGGGACACAGAGACTCACAGAGACTCACAGAGACAGATAGGGGACACAGAGACAACAGAGAGGGGTCACAGAGACTCACAGAGACTCACAGAGACAGAGAGGGGAAACAGAGACTCACAGAGACAACAGAGAGGGGACACAGAGACTCACAGAGACAACAGAGACAGAGAGGGGACACAGAGACTCACAGAGACACTAGAGAGGGGACACAGAGACAACAGAGACTCACAGAGACAGAGAGAGGACACAGAGACAACAGAGAGGGGACACAGAGACTCACAGAGACAGATAGGGGATATACAGAGACAGACAGGGGACACAGAGACAAGAGAGAGAGGTCACAGAGACTTTACAGAGACACTAGAGAGGGGACACAGAGACAACAGAGACTCACAGAGACAGATAGGGGATACACAGAGACAGACAGGGGACACAGAGACAAGAGAGAGGGGACACAGAGACTCACAGAGACAGAGAGGGGACACAGAGAGGACACAGAGACAGAGAGAGGGGACACAGAGACTCACAGAGACAGAGAGGGGACACAGAGACTCACAGAGACAGAGAGGGGACACAGAGACAGAGAGGGGACACAGAGATTCACAGAGACTCACAGAGACAGATAGGGGATACACAGAGACAGACAGGGAACACAGAGACAAGAGAGAGGGGTCACAGAGACTCACAGAGACAGAGAGGGGACACAGAGACAGAGAGGGGACACAGAGACTCACAGAGACAGATAGGGGATACACAGAGACAGACAGGGGACACAGAGACAACAGAGAGAGGACACAGAGACTCACAGAGACAGAGAGGGGACACAGAGACAACAGAGAGGGGACATCGAGGCTGACAGAGACAGTGGGGACACAGAGAGGACACAGAGAAAAAGAGGGGACACAGAGACAGAGAGGGGATACAGAGACTCACAGAGACAGAGAGGAGACACAGAGACAACAGAGAGGGGACATAGAGGATCACAGAGACAGAGAGAGGGGACACAGAGACAACAGAGAGGGGACACAGAGACAACAGAGACAGAGAGGGGACACAGAGACTCACAGAGACAGAGAGAGGGGACACAGAGAGGGGACACAGAGAGGGGACACAGAGACAACAGAGACAGAGAGGGGACACAGAGACTCACAGAGACAGAGAGGGGACACAGAGACAGAGAGGGGACACAGAGACTCACAGAGACAGAGAGGGGACACAGAGACAACAGAGAGGGGACACAGAGACAACAGAGACAGAGAGGGGACACAGAGACTCACAGAGACAGAGAGGGGACACAGAGACAACAGAGAGGGGACACAGAGACTCACAGAGACAGAGAGGGGACACAGAGAGGGGACACAGAGACAACAGAGAGGGGACACAGAGACTCACAGAGACAGAGAGGGGACACAGAGAGGGGACACAGAGACAACAGAGAGGGGACATAGAGGCTCACAGAGACAGTGGGGACACAGAGAGGACACAGAGAAAAAGAGGGTACACAGAGACAGAGAGGGGACACAGAGACTCACAGAGACAGAGAAGGGACACAGAGATGACAGAGAGGGGACACAGAGAGGACACAGAGACAGAGAGGGGACACAGAGGTGACAGAGAGGGGTCACAGAGACTCACAGAGACAGAGAGGGGACACAGAGACTCACAGAGGCTCACAGAGACAGATAGGGGACACAGAGACAACAGAGAGGGGTCACAGAGACTCACAGAGACTCACAGAGACAGAGAGGGGACACAGAGACTCACAGAGACAACAGAGAGGGGACACAGAGACTCACAGAGACAACAGAGAGGGGACACAGAAACTCACAGAGACAACAGAGAGGGGACACAGAGACTCACAGAGACTCACAGAGACAGATAGGGGACACAGAGACAACAGAGAGGGGTCACAGAGACTCACAGAGACTCACAGAGACAGAGAGGGGACACAGAGACTCACAGAGACAACAGAGAGGGGACACAGAGACTCGCAGAGACAACAGAGACAGAGAGGGGACACAGAGACTCACAGAGACACTAGAGAGGGGACACAGAGACAACAGAGACTCACAGAGACAGAGAGGGGACACAGAGACAACAGAGAGGGGACACAGAGACTCACAGAGACTCACAGAGACAGATAGGGGATATACAGAGACAGACAGGGGACACAGAGACAAGAGAGAGAGGTCACAGAGACTTTACAGAGACACTAGAGAGGGGACACAGAGACAACAGAGACTCACAGAGACAGATAGGGGATACACAGAGACAGACAGGGGACACAGAGACAAGAGAGAGGGGACACAGAGACTCACAGAGACAGAGAGGGGACACAGAGAGGACACAGAGACAGAGAGAGGGGACACAGAGACTCACAGAGACAGAGAGGGGACACAGAGACTCACAGAGACAGAGAGGGGACACAGAGACAGAGAGGGGACAAAGAGATTCACAGAGACTCACAGAGACAGATAGGGGATACACAGAGACAGACAGGGAACACAGAGACAAGAGAGAGGGGTCACAGAGACTCACAGAGACAGAGAGGGGACACAGAGACAGAGAGGGGACACAGAGACTCACAGAGACAGATAGGGGATACACAGAGACAGACAGGGGACACAGAGACAACAGAGAGAGGACACAGAGACTCACAGAGACAGAGAGGGGACACAGAGACAACAGAGAGGGGACATCGAGGCTGACAGAGACAGTGGGGACACAGAGAGGACACAGAGAAAAAGAGGGGACACAGAGACAGAGAGGGGATACAGAGACTCACAGAGACAGAGAGGAGACACAGAGACAACAGAGAGGGGACATAGAGGATCACAGAGACAGAGAGAGGGGACACAGAGACAACAGAGAGGGGACACAGAGACAACAGAGACAGAGAGGGGACACAGAGACTCACAGAGACAGAGAGAGGGGACACAGAGAGGGGACACAGAGAGGGGACACAGAGACAACAGAGACAGAGAGGGGACACAGAGACTCACAGAGACAGAGAGGGGACACAGAGACAGAGAGGGGACACAGAGACTCACAGAGACAGAGAGGGGACACAGAGACAACAGAGAGGGGACACAGAGACAACAGAGACAGAGAGGGGACACAGAGACTCACAGAGACAGAGAGGGGACACAGAGACAACAGAGAGGGGACACAGAGACTCACAGAGACAGAGAGGGGACACAGAGAGGGGACACAGAGACAACAGAGAGGGGACACAGAGACTCACAGAGACAGAGAGGGGACACAGAGAGGGGACACAGAGACAACAGAGAGGGGACATAGAGGCTCACAGAGACAGTGGGGACACAGAGAGGACACAGAGAAAAAGAGGGGACACAGAGACAGAGAGGGGACACAGAGACTCACAGAGACAGAGAAGGGACACAGAGATGACAGAGAGGGGACACAGAGAGGACACAGAGACAGAGAGGGGACACAGAGGTGACAGAGAGGGGTCACAGAGACTCACAGAGACAGAGAGGGGACACAGAGACTCACAGAGGCTCACAGAGACAGATAGGGGACACAGAGACAACAGAGAGGGGTCACAGAGACTCACAGAGACTCACAGAGACAGAGAGGGGACACAGAGACTCACAGAGACAACAGAGAGGGGACACAGAGACTCACAGAGACAACAGAGAGGGGACACAGAAACTCACAGAGACAACAGAGAGGGGACACAGAGACTCACAGAGACTCACAGAGACAGATAGGGGACACAGAGACAACAGAGAGGGGTCACAGAGACTCACAGAGACTCACAGAGACAGAGAGGGGACACAGAGACTCACAGAGACAACAGAGAGGGGACACAGAGACTCACAGAGACAACAGAGAGGGGACACAGAGACTCACAGAGACAACAGAGACAGAGAGGGGACACAGAGACTCACAGAGACACTAGAGAGGGGACACAGAGACAACAGAGTCTCACAGAGACAGAGAGGGGACACAGAGACAACAGAGAGGGGACACAGAGACTCACAGAGACTCACAGAGACAGATAGGGGATATACAGAGACAGACAGGGGACACAGAGACAAGAGAGAGAGGTCACAGAGACTTTACAGAGACACTAGAGAGGGGACAAAGAGACAACAGAGACTCACAGAGACAGATAGGGGATACACAGAGACAGACAGGGGACACAGAGACAAGAGAGAGGCGTCACAGAGACTTTACAGAGACACTAGAGAGGGGACACAGAGACAACAGAGACTCACAGAGACAGATAGGGGATACACAGAGACAGACAGGGGACACAGAGACAAGAGAGAGGGGACACAGAGACTCACAGAGACAGAGAGGGGACACAGAGAGGACACAGAGACAGAGCGAGGGGACACAGAGACTCACAGAGACAGAGAGGGGACACAGAGACTCACAGAGACAGAGAGGGGTCACAGAGATTCACAGAGACAGAGAGGGGACACAGAGACAGAGAGGGGACACAGAGATTCACAGAGACTCACAGAGACAGATAGGGGATACACAGAGACAGACAGGGGACACAGAGACTCACAGAGACAGAGAGGGGACACAGAGACTCACAGAGACAGAGAGGGGACACAGAGAGGGGACACAGAGACAACAGAGAGAGGACACAGAGACTCACAGAGACAGAGAGGGGACACAGAGAGGGGACACAGAGACAACCGCGAGGGGACATAGAGGCTGACAGAGACAGTGGGGATACAGAGAAGACACAGAGAAAAAGAGGGGACACAGAGACAGAGAGGGGATACAGAGACTCACAGAGACAGAGAGGAGACACAGAGACAACAGAGAGGGGACATAGAGGATCACAGAGACAGAGAGAGGGGACACAGAGACAACAGAGAGGGGACACAGAGACAACAGAGACAGAGAGGGGACACAGAGACTCACAGAGACAGAGAGGGGACACAGAGACAGAGAGGGGACACAGAGACTCACAGAGACAGAGAGGGGACACAGAGACAACAGAGAGGGGACACAGAGACAACAGAGACAGAGAGGGGACACAGAGACTCACAGAGACAGAGAGGGGACACAGAGACAACAGAGAGGGGACACAGAGACTCACAGAGACAGAGAGGGGACACAGAGAGGGGACACAGAGACAACAGAGAGGGGACATAGAGGCTCACAGAGACAGTGGGGACACAGAGAGGACACAGAGAAAAAGAGGGTACACAGAGACAGAGAGGGGACACAGAGACTCACAGAGACAGAGAAGGGACACAGAGATGACAGAGAGGGGACACAGAGAGGACACAGAGACAGAGAGGGGACACAGAGGTGACAGAGAGGGGTCACAGAGACTCACAGAGACAGAGAGGGGACACAGAGACTCACAGAGGCTCACAGAGACAGATAGGGGACACAGAGACAACAGAGAGGGGTCACAGAGACTCACAGAGACTCACAGAGACAGAGAGGGGACACAGAGACTCACAGAGACAACAGAGAGGGGACACAGAGACTCACAGAGACAACAGAGAGGGGACACAGAAACTCACAGAGACAACAGAGAGGGGACACAGAGACTCACAGAGACTCACAGCGACAGATAGGGGACACAGAGACAACAGAGAGGGGTCACAGAGACTCACAGAGACTCCCAGAGACAGAGAGGGGACACAGAGACTCACAGAGACAACAGAGAGGGGACACAGAGACTCACAGAGACAACAGAGACAGAGAGGGGACACAGAGACTCACAGAGACACTAGAGAGGGGACACAGAGACAACAGAGACTCACAGAGACAGAGAGGGGACACAGAGACAACAGAGAGGGGACACAGAGACTCACAGAGACTCACAGAGACAGATAGGGGATATACAGAGACAGACAGGGGACACAGAGACAAGAGAGAGGGGTCACAGAGACTTTACAGAGACACTAGAGAGGGGACACAGAGACAACAGAGACTCACAGAGACAGATAGGGGATACACAGAGACAGACAGGGGACACAGAGACAAGAGAGAGGGGACACAGAGACTCACAGAGACAGAGAGGGGACACAGAGAGGACACAGAGACAGAGAGAGGGGACACAGAGACTCACAGAGACAGAGAGGGGACACAGAGACTCACAGAGACAGATAGGGGATACACAGAGACAGGCAGGGAACACAGAGACAAGAGAGAGGGGTCACAGAGACTCACAGAGACAGAGAGGGGACACAGAGACAGAGAGGGGACACAGAGACTCACAGAGACAGATAGGGGATACACAGAGACAGACAGGGGACACAGAGACAACAGAGAGAGGACACAGAGACTCACAGAGACAGAGAGGGGACACAGAGACAACAGAGAGGGGACATCGAGGCTGACAGAGACAGTGGGGACACAGAGAGGACACAGAGAAAAAGAGGGGACACAGAGACAGAGAGGGGATACAGAGACTCACAGAGACAGAGAGGAGACACAGAGACAACAGAGAGGGGACAGAGAGGATCACAGAGACAGAGAGAGGGGACACAGAGACAACAGAGAGGGGACACAGAGACAACAGAGACAGAGAGGGGACACAGAGACTCACAGAGACAGAGAGAGGGGACACAGAGAGGGGACACAGAGAGGGGACACAGAGACAACAGAGACAGAGAGGGGACACAGAGACTCACAGAGACAGAGAGGGGACACAGAGACAGAGAGGGGACACAGAGTCTCACAGAGACAGAGAGGGGACACAGAGACAACAGAGAGGGGACACAGAGACAACAGAGACAGAGAGGGGACACAGAGACTCACAGAGACAGAGAGGGGACACAGAGACAACAGAGAGGGGACACAGAGACTCACAGAGACAGAGAGGGGACACAGAGAGGGGACACAGAGACAACAGAGAGGGGACACAGAGACTCACAGAGACAGAGAGGGGACACAGAGAGGGGACACAGAGACAACAGAGAGGGGACATAGAGGCTCACAGAGACAGTGGGGACACAGAGAGGACACAGAGAAAAAGAGGGTACACAGAGACAGAGAGGGGACACAGAGACTCACAGAGACAGAGAAGGGACACAGAGATGACAGAGAGGGGACACAGAGAGGACACAGAGACAGAGAGGGGACACAGAGGTGACAGAGAGGGGTCACAGAGACTCACAGAGACAGAGAGGGGACACAGAGACTCACAGAGGCTCACAGAGACAGATAGGGGACACAGAGACAACAGAGAGGGGTCACAGAGACTCACAGAGACTCACAGAGACAGAGAGGGGACACAGAGACTCACAGAGACAACAGAGAGGGGACACAGAGACTCACGGAGACTCACAGAGACTGATTGGGGATATACAGAGACAGACAGGGGACACAGAGACAAGAGAGAGAGGTCACAGAGACTTTACAGAGACACTAGAGAGGGGACAAAGAGACAACAGAGACTCACAGAGACAGATAGGGGATACACAGAGACAGACAGGGGACACAGAGACAAGAGAGAGGCGTCACAGAGACTTTACAGAGACACTAGAGAGGGGACACAGAGACAACAGAGACTCACAGAGACAGATAGGGGATACACAGAGACAGACAGGGGACACAGAGACAAGAGAGAGGGGACACAGAGACTCACAGAGACAGAGAGGGGACACAGAGAGGACACAGAGACAGAGAGAGGGGACACAGAGACTCACAGAGACAGAGAGGGGACACAGAGACTCACAGAGACAGAGAGGGGTCACAGAGATTCACAGAGACAGAGAGGGGACACAGAGACAGAGAGGGGACACAGAGATTCACAGAGACTCACAGAGACAGATAGGGGATACACAGAGACAGACAGGGGACACAGAGACTCACAGAGACAGAGAGGGGACACAGAGACTCACAGAGACAGAGAGGGGACACAGAGACAACAGAGAGGGGACACAGAGACAACAGAGACAGAGAGGGGACACAGAGACTCACAGAGACAAAGAGGGGACACAGAGACAACAGAGAGGGGACACAGAGACTCACAGAGACAGAGAGGGGACACAGAGAGGGGACACAGAGACAACAGAGAGGGGACACAGAGACTCACAGAGACAGAGAGGGGACACAGAGAGGGGACATAGAGACAACAGAGAGAGGACACAGAGACTCACAGAGACAGAGAGGGGACACAGAGAGGGGACACAGAGACAACCGCGAGGGGACATAGAGGCTGACAGAGACAGTGGGGACACAGAGAAGACACAGAGAAAAAGAGGGGACACAGAGACAGAGAGGGGATACAGAGACTCACAGAGACAGAGAGGAGACACAGAGACAACAGAGAGGGGACATAGAGGATCACAGAGACAGAGAGAGGGGACACAGAGACAACAGAGAGGGGACACAGAGACAACAGAGACAGAGAGGGGACACAGAGACTCACAGAGACAGAGAGGGGACACAGAGACAACAGAGAGGGGACACAGAGACAACAGAGACAGAGAGGGGACACAGAGACTCACAGAGACAGAGAGGGGACACAGAGACAACAGAGAGGGGACACAGAGACTCACAGAGACAGAGAGGGGACACAGAGAGGGGACACAGAGACAACAGAGAGGGGACACAGAGACTCACAGAGACAGAGAGGGGACACAGAGAGGGGACACAGAGACAACAGAGAGGGGACATAGAGGCTCACAGAGACAGTGGGGACACAGAGAGGACACAGAGAAAAAGAGGGTACACAGAGACAGAGAGGGGACACAGAGACTCACAGAGACAGAGAAGGGACACAGAGATGACAGAGAGGGGACACAGAGAGGACACAGAGACAGAGAGGGGACACAGAGGTGACAGAGAGGGGTCACAGAGACTCACAGAAACAGAGAGGGGACACAGAGACTCACAGAGGCTCACAGAGACAGATAGGGGACACAGAGACAACAGAGAGGGGTCACAGAGACTCACAGAGACTCACAGAGACAGAGAGGGGACACAGAGACTCACAGAGACAACAGAGAGGGGACACAGAGACTCACAGAGACAACAGAGAGGGGACACAGAAACTCACAGAGACAACAGAGAGGGGACACAGAGACTCACAGAGACTCACAGAGACAGATAGGGGACACAGAGACAACAGAGAGGGGTCACAGAGACTCACAGAGACTCACAGAGACAGAGAGGGGACACAGAGACTCACAGAGACAACAGAGAGGGGACACAGAGACTCACAGAGACAACAGAGAGGGGACACAGAGACTCACAGAGACAACAGAGACAGAGAGGGGACACAGAGACTCACAGAGACACTAGAGAGGGGACACAGAGACAACAGAGACTCACAGAGACAGAGAGGGGACACAGAGACAACAGAGAGGGGACACAGAGTCTCACAGAGACTCACAGAGACAGATAGGGGATATACAGAGACAGACAGGGGACACAGAGACAAGAGAGAGGGGTCACAGAGACTTTACAGAGACACTAGAGAGGGGACACAGAGACAACAGAGACTCACAGAGACAGAGAGGGGATACACAGAGACAGACAGGGGACACAGAGACAAGAGAGTGGGGACACAGAGACTCACAGAGACAGAGAGGGGACACAGAGAGGACACAGAGACAGAGAGAGGGGACACAGAGACTCACAGAGACAGAGAGGGGACACAGAGACTCACAGAGACAGAGAGGGGACACAGAGACAGAGAGGGGACACAGAGACTCACAGAGACAGAGAGGGGACACAGAGAGGGGACACAGAGACAACAGAGAGGGGACATAGAGGCTCACAGAGACAGTGGGGACACAGAGAGGACACAGAGAAAAAGAGGGTACACAGAGACAGAGAGGGGACACAGAGACTCACAGAGACAGAGAAGGGACACAGAGATGACAGAGAGGGGACACAGAGAGGACACAGAGACAGAGAGGGGACACAGAGGTGACAGAGAGGGGTCACAGAGACTCACAGAAACAGAGAGGGGACACAGAGACTCACAGAGGCTCACAGAGACAGATAGGGGACACAGAGACAACAGAGAGGGGTCACAGAGACTCACAGAGACTCACAGAGACAGAGAGGGGACACAGAGACTCACAGAGACAACAGAGAGGGGACACAGAGACTCACAGAGACAACAGAGAGGGGACACAGAAACTCACAGAGACAACAGAGAGGGGACACAGAGACTCACAGAGACTCACAGAGACAGATAGGGGACACAGAGACAACAGAGAGGGGTCACAGAGACTCACAGAGACTCACAGAGACAGAGAGGGGACACAGAGACTCACAGAGACAACAGAGAGGGGACACAGAGACTCACAGAGACAACAGAGAGGGGACACAGAGACTCACAGAGACAACAGAGACAGAGAGGGGACACAGAGACTCACAGAGACACTAGAGAGGGGACACAGAGACAACAGAGACTCACAGAGACAGAGAGGGGACACAGAGACAACAGAGAGGGGACACAGAGTCTCACAGAGACTCACAGAGACAGATAGGGGATATACAGAGACAGACAGGGGACACAGAGACAAGAGAGAGGGGTCACAGAGACTTTACAGAGACACTAGAGAGGGGACACAGAGACAACAGAGACTCACAGAGACAGATAGGGGATACACAGAGACAGACAGGGGACACAGAGACAAGAGAGTGGGGACACAGAGACTCACAGAGACAGAGAGGGGACACAGAGAGGACACAGAGACAGAGAGAGGGGACACAGAGACTCACAGAGACAGAGAGGGGACACAGAGACTCACAGAGACAGAGAGGGGACACAGAGACAGAGAGGGGACACAGAGATTCACAGAGACTCACAGAGACAGATAGGGGATACACAGAGACAGACAGGGGACACAGAGACAAGAGAGAGGGGTCACAGAGACTCACAGAGACTGAGAGGGGACACAGATACAGAGAGGGGACACAGAGACTCACAGAGACAGATCGGGGATACACAGAGACAGACAGGGGACACAGAGACAACAGAGAGAGGACACAGAGACTCACAGAGACAGAGAGGGGACACAGACAACAGAGAGGGGACATAGAGGCTGACAGAGACAGTGGGGACACAGAGAGGACACAGAGAAAAAGAGGGGACACAGAGACAGAGAGGGGATACAGAGACTCACAGAGACAGAGAGGAGACACAGAGACAACAGAGAGGGGACATAGAGGATCACAGAGACAGAGAGAGGGGACACAGAGACAACAGAGAGGGGACACAGAGACAACAGAGACAGAGAGGGGACACAGAGACTCACAGAGACAGAGAGAGGGGACACAGAGAGGGGACACAGAGAGGGGACAAAGAGACAACAGAGACAGAGAGGGGACACAGAGACTCACAGAGACAGAGAGGGGACACAGAGACAGAGAGGGGACACAGAGACTCACAGAGACAGAGAGGGGACACAGAGACAACAGAGAGGGGACACAGAGACAACAGAGACAGAGAGGGGACACAGAGACTCACAGAGACAGAGAGGGGACACAGAGACAACAGAGAGGGGACACAGAGACTCACAGAGACAGAGAGGGGACACAGAGAGGGGACACAGAGACAACAGAGAGGGGACACAGAGACTCACAGAGACAGAGAGGGGACACAGAGAGGGGACACAGAGACAACAGAGAGGGGACATAGAGGCTCACAGAGACAGTGGGGACAC
The DNA here is from genome assembly GCA_026770705.1 of Isurus oxyrinchus. Classification (NCBI taxonomy): domain Eukaryota; kingdom Metazoa; phylum Chordata; class Chondrichthyes; order Lamniformes; family Lamnidae; genus Isurus; species Isurus oxyrinchus. The sequence continues at coordinate 111,560,899 of JANJGN010000017.1, forward strand.
AGAGAGGACACAGAGAAAAAGAGGGGACACAGAGACAGAGAGGGGACACAGAGACTCACAGAGACAGAGAAGGGACACAGAGATGACAGAGAGGGGACACAGAGAGGACACAGAGACAGAGAGGGGACACAGAGGTGACAGAGAGGGGACAAAGAGACTCACAAAGACAGAGAGCGGACACAGACACTCACAGAGACAGAGAAGGGATACAGAGACGACAGAGAGGGGACACAGAGAGGACACAGAACTCACAGAGACAGAGAGGGGACACAGAGACTCACAGAGACAGAGAGGGGACACAGAGACAGAGAGGGGACACAGAGACAACAGAGAGGGGACCCAGAGACTCACAGAGACAGAGAGGGGACACAGAGAGGGGACACAGAGACAACAGAGAGGGGACATAGAGGCTCACAGAGACAGTGGGGACACAGAGACAGAGAGAGGGGACACAGAGACAGAGAGAGGACACAGAGCCTCACAGAGACAGAGAGTGGACACCGAGTCTCACAGAGACAGAGAAGGGACACAGAGATGACAGAGAGGGGACACAGAGAGGACACAGAGACAGAGAGGGGACACAGAGGTGACAGAGAGGGGTCACAGAGACTCACAGAGACAGAGAGGGGACACAGAGAGGGGACACAGAGACAACAGAGAGGGGACATAGAGGCTCACAGAGACAGTGGGGACACAGAGACAGAGAGAGGGGACACAGAGACAACAGAGAGGGGACACAGAGACAGAGAGAGGGGACACAGAGACTCACAGAGACAGAGAGGGGACACAGAGACAACAGAGAGAGGACATAGAGGTTCACAGAGACAGAGAGGGGACACAGAGACTCACAGAGACAGAGAGGGGTCAGAGAGGGGACACAGAGACTCACAGAGACAAAGAGGGGACACAGAGACAGAAAGGGGTCAGAGAGGGGACACAGAGATTCACTGAGACAGAGGGAGATGGAGAGCGAACACAGAGACAGACAGTGACGGAGAGCGAATGCAGAGACAGACAGAGACGGAGAGCGAACGCAGAGACAGATGGAGACACTGAGACGGAGAGTGAATACTGTGACACACACATAAACAGAAAGTGAACACAGAAACACAGAGAACAGAGAGTGAACATGCACAGAGAGAGAGAGAGTGAACAGAGAGACACACAGAGACAGGGAGAGAGCAGAGAAACACAGAACAGAGAGTGAACAGAGACACAGAGAGAGAGAGTGAACACAGAGACAGAGAGCGAACACAGAGACACACACAGAGAGTGAACACAGAGACACACAGAGACAGAGACTGAATACAGAAACACGCACACAGAGGGAACACAGACACACAGAGACAGAGAGTGAACACAGAGACAGAGAGTGAACACAGAGACAGAGAGCGAACACAGAGACAGAGAGTGAACACAGAGACAGAGAGCGAACACAGAGACAGAGAGCGAACACAGAGACAGAGAGCGAACACAGAGACAGAGAGCAAACACAGAGAAAGAGAGAGAACACAGAGAAGAGAGTGAACACAAAGACAGAGAGTGAACACAGAGACAGAGAGTGAACACAGAGACAGAGAGTGAACACAGAGACAGAGCGAACACAGAGACAGAGCGAACACAGAGACAGAGTGAACACCACGACAGAGAGTGAACACAGAGACAGAGAGTGAACACAGAGACAGAGAGTGAACACAGAGACAGAGCGAACACAAAGACAGAGCGAACACAGAGACAGAGAGCGAACACAAAGACAGAGAGTGAACACAGAGACAGAGAGCGAACACAGAGACAGAGAGAGAACACAGAGACAGAGAGTGAACACAGAGAGAGAGAGAGAACACAGAGACAGAGAGTGAACACAGAGACAGAGAGAGAACACAGAGACAGAGAGTGAACACAGAGACAGAGAGAACACAGAGACAGAGAGTGAACACGGAGACAGAGAGTAAACACAGAGACAGAGAGTGAACACAGAGACAGAGAGTGAACACAGAGACAGAGAGTGAACACAGAGACAGAGCGAACACAGAGACAGAGCGAACACAGAGACAGAGAGTGAACACCACGACAGATAGTGAACACAGAGACAGAGAGTGAACACAGAGACAGAGCGAACATAAAGACAGAGCGAACACAGAGACAGAGAGCGAACACAAAGACAGAGAGTGAACACAGAGACAGAGAGCGAACACAGAGACAGAGAGAGAACACAGAGACAGAGAGTGAACACAGAGACAGAGAGTGAACACAGAGACAGAGAGCGAACACAGAGACAGAGAGTGAACACAGAGACAGAGAGTGAACACAGAGACAGAGAGCGAACACAGAGACAGAGAGTGAACACAGAGACAGAGAGTGAACACAGAGACAGAGAGTGAACACAGAGACAGAGAGTGGACACAGAGACAGAGAGTGAACACAGAGACAGAGAGTGGACACAAAGACAGAGTGAGCACAGAGACAGGGAGCGAACACAGAGACAGAGAGTGAACACAGAGACAGAGAGCGAACACAGAGACAGAGAGTGAACATAGAGACAGAGAGTGAACATAGAGACAGAGAGCGAACACAGAGACAGAGAGTGAACACAGAGACAGAGAGCGAACACAGAGACAGAGAGAACACCGTGACAGAGAGTGAACACAGAGACAGAACGAACACAGAGACAGAGAGTGAACACAGAGACAGAACGAACACAGAGACAGAGAGTGAACACAGAGACAGAGAGTGAACACAGAGACAGAGAGCGAACACAGAGACAGAGAGTACACAGAGACAGAGAGTGAACACTGAGACTGAGAGTGAACACAGAGACAGAGAGTGAACACAGAGACAGAGAGCGAACACAGAGACAGAGAGTGAACATAGAGACAGAGAGTGAACACAGAGACAGAGAGCGAACACAGAGACAGAGAGTGAACATAGAGACAGAGAGCGAACACAGAGACAGAGAGTGAACATAGAGACAGAGAGTGAACATAGAGACAGAGAGCGAACACAGAGACAGAGAGTGAACACAGAGACAGAGAGCGAACACAGAGACAGAGAGTGAACATAGAGACAGAGAGTGAACTTAGAGACAGAGAGCGAACACCGGGACAGAGAGTGAACACAGAGACAGAGAGTGAACACAGAGACAGAGAGTGAACACAGAGACAGAGAGTGAACATAGAGACAGAGAGTGAACATAGAGACAGAGAGCGAACACAGAGACAGAGAGCGAACACAGAGACAGAGAGAACACCGTGACAGAGAGTGAACACAGAGACAGAACGAACACAGAGACAGAGAGTGAACACAGAGACAGAACGAACACAGAGACAGAGAGTGAACACAGAGACAGAGAGTGAACACAGAGACAGAGAGCGAACACAGAGACAGAGAGTACACAGAGACAGAGAGTGAACACTGAGACTGAGAGTGAACACAGAGACAGAGAGTGAACACAGAGACAGAGAGCGAACACAGAGACAGAGAGTGAACATAGAGACAGAGAGTGAACACAGAGACAGAGAGCGAACACAGAGACAGAGAGCGAACACAGAGACAGAGAGTGAACATAGAGACAGAGAGTGAACACAGAGACAGAGAGCGAACACAGAGACAGAGAGTGAACATAGAGACAGAGAGTGAACTTAGAGACAGAGAGCGAACACCGGGACAGAGAGTGAACACAGAGACAGAGAGTGAACACAGAGACAGAGAGTGAACACAGAGACAGAGAGTGAACATAGAGACAGAGAGTGAACATAGAGACAGAGAGCGAACACAGAGACAGAGAGCGAACACAGAGACAGAGAGAACACAGAGACAGAGAGTGAACACAGAGACTGAGAGTGAACACAGAGACAGAGAGTGAACACAGAGACAGAGAGTGAACATAGAGACAGAGAGTGAACACAGAGACAGAGAGCGAACACAGAGACAGAGAGTGAACACAGAGACAGAGAGTGAACATAGAGACAGAGAGCGAACACAGAGACAGAGAGTGAACACAGAGACAGAGAGTGAACATAGAGACAGAGAGCGAACACAGAGACAGAGAGAACACCGTGACAGAGAGTGAACACAGAGACAGAACGAACACAGAGACAGAGAGTGAACACAGAGACAGAGAGTGAACACAGAGAGAGAGAGTGAACACAGAGACAGAGAGTGAACACAGAGAAAGAGAGAACACAGAGACAGAGAGTGAACACAGAGACAGAGCGAACACAGAGACAGAGAGTGAACACAGAGACAGAGAGTGAACACAGAGACAGAGAGTGAACACAGAGACCGAGAGCGAACACAGAGACAGAGAGCGAACACAGAGACAGAGCGAACACAGAGACAGAGAGTGAACACAGAGACAGAGGGTGAACACAGAGACAGAAAGTGAACACAGAGACAGAGAGCGAACACAGAGACAGAGAGTGAACACAGAGACAGAGAGTGAACACAGAGACAGAGAGTGAACACAGAGACAGAGAGCGAACACAGAGAAAGAGAGAACACAGAGACAGAGAGTGAACACAGAGACAGAGAGTGAACACAGAGACAGAGGGTGAACACAGAGACAGAGTGAACACAGAGACAGAGAGTGAACACAGAGACAGAGAGTGAACACAGAGACAGAGAGTGAACACAGAGACAGAGTGCGAACACAGAGACAGGGAGTGAACACAGAGACAGAGAGTGAACACAGGGACAGGGAGTGAAGACAGAGACAGAGAGCGAACACAGAGACAGAGCGAACACAGAGACAGAGAGCGAACACAGAGACAGAGAGTGAACACAGAGACAGAGAGTGAACACAGAGACAGAGAGTGAACACAGAGACAGAGAGTGAACACAGAGACAGAAAGTGAACACAGAGACAGGGAGTGAACACAGAGACAGAGAGTGAACACAGAGACAGAGAGCGAACACAGAGACAGAGTGTGAACACAGAGACAGAGAGTGAACACAGAGACAGAGTGAACACAGAGACAGAGGGTGAACACAGAGACAGAGAGTGAACACCATGACAGAGAGTGAACACAGAGACAGAGAGTGAACACACAGACAGAGAGTGAACACAGAGACAGGGAGCGAAAACTGGGACAGAGAGTGAACACAGGGACAGAGAGTGAACACAGAGACAGAGAGTGAACACAGAGACAGAGGGTGAACACAGAGACAGAGTGAACACAGAGACAGAGGGTGAACACAGAGACAGAGAGTGAACACAGAGACAGAGTGAACACAGAGACAGAGGGTGAACACAGAGACAGAGAGTGAACACAGAGACAGAGAGTGAACACAGAGACAGAGAGTGAACACAGAGACAGAGAGTGAACACAGAGACAGAGAGCGAACACTGGGACAGAGAGTGAACACAGAGACAGAGAGTGAACACAGAGACAGAGTGAACACAGAGACAGAGAGAACACAGAGGCAGAGATTGAACACAGAGACAGAGAGTGAACACAGAGACAGAGAGCGAACACTGGGACAGAGAGTGAACACAGGGACAGAGAGTGAACACAGAGACAGAGAGTGAACACAGAGACAGAGTGAACACAGAGACAGAGAGAACACAGAGGCAGAGATTGAACACAGAGACAGAGAGTGAACACAGAGACAGAGAGCGAACACAGAGACAGAGAGCGAACACAGAGACAGGGAGTGAACACAGAGACAGAGAGTGAACACAGAGACAGAGAGTGAACACAGAGACAGAGAGCGAAAACACAGACAGAGAGCGAACACAGAGACAGAGAGCGAACACAGAGACAGGGAGTGAACACAGAGACAGAGGGTGAACACAGAGACAGAGAGTGAACACAGAGACAGAGAGCGAACACAGAGACAGGGAGTGAACACTGAGACAGAGGGTGAACACAGAGACAGAGTGAACACAGAGACAGAGAGCGAACACAGAGACAGAGCGAACACTGAGACAGAGAGTGAACACAGAGACAGAGAGCAAACACAGAGACAGGGAGTGAACACAGAGACAGAGAGTGAACACAGAGACAGAGAGTGAACACAGAGACAGAGAGTGAACACAGAGACAGAGAGTGAACACAGAGAAAGAGAGAACACAGAGACAGAGAGTGAACACAGGGACAGAGAGCGAACACAGAGACAGAGCGAACACAGAGACAGAGAGTGAACACAGAGACAGAGAGTGAACACAGAGACAGAGAGTGAACACAGAGACCGAGAGCGAACACAGAGACAGAGAGCGAACACAGAGACAGAGCGAACACAGAGACAGAGAGTGAACACAGAGACAGAGAGCGAACACAGAGACAGAGAGTGAACACAGAGACAGAGAGTGAACACAGAGACAGAGAGTGAACACAGAGACAGAGAGCGAACACAGAGACAGAGAGTGAACACAGAGACAGAGAGTGAACACAGAGACAGAGAGTGAACACAGAGACAGAGAGTGAACACAGAGACAGAGAGTGAACACAGAGACAGAGTGAACACAGAGACAGAGAGTGAACACAGAGACAGAGAGTGAACACAGAGACAGAGAGTGAACACAAAGGCAGAGAGTGAACACAGAGACAGAGTGAACACAGAGACAGGGAGTGAACACAAAGACAGAGAGTGGACACAGAGACAGAGAGTGAACACAGAGACAGAGTGAACACAGAGACAGAGAGTGGACACAGAGACAGAGAGTGAACACAGAGACAGAGAGTGAACACAGAGACAGAGTGAACACAGAGACAGAGCGAACACAGAGACAGAGAGTGAACACAGAGACAGAGTGAACACAGAGACAGAGTGAACACAGAGACAGAGAGTGAACACAGAGACAGAGTGAACACAGAGACAGGGAGTGAACACAAAGACAGAGAGTGGACACAGAGACAGAGAGTGAACACAGACAGAATGAACACAGAGGCAGAGAGTGAACACAGAGACAGAGAGTGAACACAGAGACAGGGAGTGAACACAAAGACAGAGAGTGAACACAGAGACAGAGAGTGAACACAGAGACAGAGAGTACACAGAGACAGAGTGAACACAGAGACAGAGTGAACACAGAGACAGAGAGTGAATACAGGGACTGAGTGAACACAGAGACAGAGAGTGAACACAGAGACAGAGAGTGAACACAGAGAGAGAGAGTGAATACAGGGACTGAGTGAACACAGAGACAGAGAGTGAACACAGAGACAGAGAGTGAACACAGAGAGAGAGAGTGAACACAGAGACAGAGAGTGAACACAGAGACAGAGAGTGAACACAGAGACAGAGTGTGAACACAGAGACAGAGTGAACACAGAGACAGGGAGTGAACACAGAGACAGAGAGTGGACACAGAGATAAGAGTGAACACAAAGACAGAGAGTGGACACAGAGACAGAGAGCGAACACAGAGACAGAGAGTGGACACAGAGACAGGGAGTGAACACAGAGACAGAGAGTGAACACAGAGACAGAGAGTGAACACAGAGACAGAGAGTGAACACAGAGACAGAGTGAACACAGAGACAGGGAGTGAACACAGAGACAGAGAGTGAACACAGAGACAGGGAGTGAACACAAAGACAGAGAGTGGACACAGAGATAAGAGTGAACACAAAGACAGAGAGTGGACACAGAGACAGAGAGTGAACACAGAGACAGAGTGAACACAGAGACAGAGAGTGAACACAAAGACAGAGAGTGAACACAGAGACAGAGTGAGCACAGAGACAGAGAGCGAACACAGAGACAGAGAGTGGACACAGAGACAGGGAGTGAACACAGAGACAGGGACCGAACAAAGAGACAGAGAGTGAACACAGACAGAATGAACACAGAGACAGAATGAACAAAGAGACTGAGAGTGAACACAGAGACAGAGTGTGAACACAGAGACAGAGAGCGAACACAGAGACAGAGAGTGAACACAGAGACAGAGAGTGAACACAGAGACAGGGAGTGAACACAAAGACAGAGAGTGAACACAGAGACAGAGAGTGAACACAGAGAGAGGGAGTGAACACAGAGACAGAGAGTGAACACAGAGAGAGGGAGTGAACACAGAGACAGAGAGTGAACACAGAGACAGAGAGTGAACACAGAGAGAGGGAGTGAACACAGAGACAGAGAGTGAACACAGAGACAGAGAGTGAACAGAGAGACAGAGAGTGAACACAGAGACAGAGAGTGAACACAGAGACAGAGAGTGAACACACAGACAGAGAGTGAACACAGAGACAGAGAGTGAACACAGAGACAGAGAGTGAATACAGGGACTGAGTGAACACAGAGACAGATAGTGAACACAGAGACAGAGAGTGAACACAGAGACAGAGAGTGAACACAGAGACAGAGAGAACACAGAGACAGAGAGTGAACACAGAGACAGAGAGTGAACACAGAGACAGAGAGTGAACACAGAGACAGAGAGTGAACACAGAGACAGAGAGCGAACACAGAGACAGAGAGCGAACACAGAGACAGAGAGCGAACACAGAGACAGAGAGTGAACACAGAGACAGAGAGTGAACACACAGACAGAGAGTGAACACAGAGACAGAGAGTGAACACAGAGACAGAGAGTGGACACAGAGACAGGGAGTGAACACAAAGACAGAGAGTGAATACAGAGACAGAGAGTGAACACAGAGACAGAGAGTGAACACAGAGAGAGGGAGTGAACACAGAGACAGAGAGTGAACACAGAGAGAGGGAGTGAACACAGAGACAGAGAGTGAACACAAAGACAGAGAGTGAACACAGAGACAGAGTGAGCACAGAGACAGAGAGCGAACACAGAGACAGAGAGTGGACACAGAGACAGGGAGTGAACACAGAGACAGGGACCGAACAAAGAGACAGAGAGTGAACACAGACAGAATGAACACAGAGGCAGAAGGTGAACACAGAGACAGAGAGTGAACATAGAGACAGAGAGTGAACACAGAGACAGAGAGTGAACACAGAGACAGAGAGCGAAAACACAGACAGAGAGCGAACACAGAGACAGAGAGCGAACACAGAGACAGGGAGTGAACACAGAGACAGAGGGTGAACACAGAGACAGAGAGTGAACACAGAGACAGAGAGCGAACACAGAGACAGGGAGTGAACACTGAGACAGAGGGTGAACACAGAGACAGAGTGAACACAGAGACAGAGAGCGAACACAGAGACAGAGCGAACACTGAGACAGAGAGTGAACACAGAGACAGAGAGCAAACACAGAGACAGGGAGTGAACACAGAGACAGAGAGTGAACACAGAGACAGAGAGTGAACACAGAGACAGAGAGTGAACACAGAGACAGAGAGTGAACACAGAGAAAGAGAGAACACAGAGACAGAGAGTGAACACAGGGACAGAGAGCGAACACAGAGACAGAGCGAACACAGAGACAGAGAGTGAACACAGAGACAGAGAGTGAACACAGAGACAGAGAGTGAACACAGAGACCGAGAGCGAACACAGAGACAGAGAGCGAACACAGAGACAGAGCGAACACAGAGACAGAGAGTGAACACAGAGACAGAGAGCGAACACAGAGACAGAGAGTGAACACAGAGACAGAGAGTGAACACAGAGACAGAGAGTGAACACAGAGACAGAGAGCGAACACAGAGACAGAGAGTGAACACAGAGACAGAGAGTGAACACAGAGACAGAGAGTGAACACAGAGACAGAGAGTGAACACAGAGACAGAGAGTGAACACAGAGACAGAGTGAACACAGAGACAGAGAGTGAACACAGAGACAGAGAGTGAACACAGAGACAGAGAGTGAACACAAAGGCAGAGAGTGAACACAGAGACAGAGTGAACACAGAGACAGGGAGTGAACACAAAGACAGAGAGTGGACACAGAGACAGAGAGTGAACACAGAGACAGAGTGAACACAGAGACAGAGAGTGGACACAGAGACAGAGAGTGAACACAGAGACAGAGAGTGAACACAGAGACAGAGTGAACACAGAGACAGAGCGAACACAGAGACAGAGAGTGAACACAGAGACAGAGTGAACACAGAGACAGAGAGTGAACACAGAGACAGGGAGTGAACACAAAGACAGAGAGTGGACACAGAGACAGAGAGTGAACACAGACAGAATGAACACAGAGGCAGAGAGTGAACACAGAGACAGAGAGTGAACACAGAGACAGGGAGTGAACACAAAGACAGAGAGTGAACACAGAGACAGAGAGTGAACACAGAGACAGAGAGTACACAGAGACAGAGTGAACACAGAGACAGAGTGAACACAGAGACAGAGAGTGAATACAGGGACTGAGTGAACACAGAGACAGAGAGTGAACACAGAGAGAGAGAGTGAATACAGGGACTGAGTGAACACAGAGACAGAGAGTGAACACAGAGACAGAGAGTGAACACAGAGAGAGAGAGTGAACACAGAGACAGAGAGTGAACACAGAGACAGAGAGTGAACACAGAGACAGAGTGTGAACACAGAGACAGAGTGAACACAGAGACAGGGAGTGAACACAGAGACAGAGAGTGGACACAGAGATAAGAGTGAACACAAAGACAGAGAGTGGACACAGAGACAGAGAGCGAACACAGAGACAGAGAGTGGACACAGAGACAGGGAGTGAACACAGAGACAGAGAGTGAACACAGAGACAGAGAGTGAACACAGAGACAGAGAGTGAACACAGAGACAGAGTGAACACAGAGACAGGGAGTGAACACAGAGACAGAGAGTGAACACAGAGACAGGGAGTGAACACAAAGACAGAGAGTGGACACAGAGATAAGAGTGAACACAAAGACAGAGAGTGGACACAGAGACAGAGAGTGAACACAGAGACAGAGTGAACACAGAGACAGGGAGTGAACACAAAGACAGAGAGTGGACACAGAGACAGAGAGTGAACACAAAGACAGAGAGTGAACACAGAGACAGAGTGAGCACAGAGACAGAGAGCGAACACAGAGACAGAGAGTGGACACAGAGACAGGGAGTGAACACAGAGACAGGGACCGAACAAAGAGACAGAGAGTGAACACAGACAGAATGAACACAGAGGCAGAAGGTGAACACAGAGACAGAATGAACAAAGAGACTGAGAGTGAACACAGAGACAGAGTGTGAACACAGAGACAGAGAGTGAACACAGAGACAGAGAGTGAACACAGAGACAGGGAGTGAACACAGAGACAGAGAGTGAACACAGAGACAGAGAGTGAACACAGAGACAGGGAGTGAACACAAAGACAGAGAGTGAACACAGAGACAGAGTGAGTACAGAGACAGAGAGCGAACACAGAGACAGAGAGTGGACACAGAGACAGGGAGTGAACACAGAGACAGGGACCGAACAAAGAGACAGAGAGTGAACACAGACAGAATGAACACAGAGACAGAATGAACAAAGAGACTGAGAGTGAACACAGAGACAGAGTGTGAACACAGAGACAGAGAGCGAACACAGAGACAGAGAGTGAACACAGAGACAGAGAGTGAACACAGAGACAGGGAGTGAACACAAAGACAGAGAGTGAACACAGAGACAGAGAGTGAACACAGAGAGAGGGAGTGAACACAGAGACAGAGAGTGAACACAGAGAGAGGGAGTGAACACAGAGACAGAGAGTGAACACAGAGACAGAGAGTGAACACAGAGAGAGGGAGTGAACACAGAGACAGAGAGTGAACACAGAGACAGAGAGTGAACAGAGAGACAGAGAGTGAACACAGAGACAGAGAGTGAACACAGAGACAGAGAGTGAACACAGAGACAGAGAGTGAACACAGAGACAGAGAGTGAACACACAGACAGAGAGTGAACACAGAGACAGAGAGTGAATACAGGGACTGAGTGAACACAGAGACAGATAGTGAACACAGAGACAGAGAGTGAACACAGAGACAGAGAGTGAACACAGAGACAGAGAGAACACAGAGACAGAGAGTGAACACAGAGACAGAGAGTGAACACAGAGACAGAGAGTGAACACAGAGACAGAGAGTGAACACAGAGACAGAGAGCGAACACAGAGACAGAGAGCGAACACAGAGACAGAGAGCGAACACAGAGACAGAGAGTGGACACAGAGACAGAGAGTGAACACAGAGACAGAGAGTGAACACAGAGACAGAGAGTGAACACAGAGACAGAGTGAGCACAGAGACAGAGAGCGAACACAGAGACAGAGAGTGGACACAGAGACAGGGAGTGAACACAGAGACAGGGACCGAACAAAGAGACAGAGAGTGAACACAGACAGAATGAACACAGAGGCAGAAGGTGAACACAGAGACAGAATGAACAAAGAGACTGAGAGTGAACACAGAGACAGAGTGTGAACACAGAGACAGAGAGTGAACACAAAGACAGAGAGTGAATACAGAGACAGAGAGTGAACACAGAGACAGAGAGTGAACACAGAGAGAGGGAGTGAACACAGAGACAGAGAGTGAACACAGAGAGAGGGAGTGAACACAGAGACAGAGAGTGAACACAAAGACAGAGAGTGAACACAGAGACAGAGTGAGCACAGAGACAGAGAGCGAACACAGAGACAGAGAGTGGACACAGAGACAGGGAGTGAACACAGAGACAGGGACCGAACAAAGAGACAGAGAGTGAACACAGACAGAATGAACACAGAGGCAGAAGGTGAACACAGAGACAGAATGAACAAAGAGACTGAGAGTGAACACAGAGACAGAGTGTGAACACAGAGACAGAGAGTGAACACAGAGACAGAGAGTGAATACAGGTACTGAGTGAACACAGAGACAGAGAGTGAACACAGAGACAGAGAGTGAACACAGAGACAGGGAGTGAACACAGAGACAGGGAGTGAACACAGAGACAGAGTGTGAACACAGAGACAGAGAGTGAACACAAAGACAGAGAGTGAATACAGGTACTGAGTGAACACAGAGACAGAGAGTGAACACAGAGACAGGGAGTGAACACAAAGACAGAGAGTGAACACAGAGACAGAGTGAGTACAGAGACAGAGAGCGAACACAGAGACAGAGAGTGGACACAGAGACAGGGAGTGAACACAGAGACAGGGACCGAACAAAGAGACAGAGAGTGAACACAGACAGAATGAACACAGAGGCAGAAGGTGAACACAGAGACAGAGAGTGAACACAGAGACAGAGAGTGAACACAGAGACAGAGTGTGAACACAGAGACAGAGAGTGAACACAGAGACAGAGAGTGAACACAAAGACAGAGAGTGAACACAGAGACAGAGTGAGCACAGAGACAGAGAGCGAACACAGAGACAGAGAGTGGACACAGAGACAGGGAGTGAACACAGAGAGAGGGAGTGAACACAGAGACAGAGAGTGAACACAGAGACAGAGAGTGGACACAGAGACAGAGAGCGAACACAGAGACAGAGAGTGAACACAGAGACAGAGAGTGGACACAGAGACAGGGAGTGAACACAGAGACAGAGAGCGAACACAGAGACAGAGAGTGAACACAGAGACAGAGAGTGGACACAGAGACAGGGAGTGAACACAGAGACAGAGAGTGGACACAGAGACAGGGAGTGAACACAGAGACAGGGACCGAACAAAGAGACAGAGAGTGAACACAGAGAGAATGAACACAGAGGCAGAAGGTGAACACAGAGACAGAATGAACAAAGAGACTGAGAGTGAACACAGAGACAGAGAGTGAACACAGAGACAGAGAGTGAACACAGAGACAGAGAGTGAATACAGGGACTGAGTGAACACAGAGACAGAGAGTGAACACAGAGACAGAGAGTGAACACAGAGACAGAGAGTGAATACAGGGACTGAGTGAACACAGAGACAGAGTGTGAACACAGAGACAGAGAGTGAACACAGAGACAGAGAGTGAACACAGAGACAGAGAGTGAACACAGAGACAGAGAGTGAACACAGAGACAGAGAGTGAACACAGAGACAGAGAGTGAACACAGAGACAGAGAGTGAACACAGAGACAGAGAGTGAATACAGGGACTGAGTGAACACAGAGACAGGGAGTGAACACAGAGACAGAGAGCGAACACAGAGACAGAGAGTGAACACAGAGACAGAGAGAACACAGAGACAGAGAGTGAACACAGAGACAGAGAGTGAACACAGAGACAGAGAGTGAACACAGAGACAGAGAGTGAATACAGGGACTGAGTGAACACAGAGACAGAGAGTGAACACAGAGACAGAGAGTGAATACAGGGACTGAGTGAACACAGAGACAGAGAGAACACAGAGACAGAGAGTGAACACAGAGACAGAGAGTGAACACCGTGACAGAGAGTGAACATAGAGACAGAGAGTGAACACAGAGACAGAGAGAACACAGAGACAGAGAGTGAACACAGAGACAGAGAGTGAACACAGAGACAGAGAGAACACAGAGACAGAGAGTGAACACAGAGACAGAGAGTGAACACCGTGACAGAGAGTGAACATAGAGACAGAGAGTGAACACCGTGACAGAGAGTGAACACAGAGACAGAGAGTGAACACAGAGACAGAGAGCGAACACAGAGACAGAGAGAACACAGAGACAGAGAGCGAACACAGAGACAGAGTGAACACAGAGACAGAGTGCGAGCGCAGAGACAGAGAGTGAACACAGAGACAGAGAGTGAACACAGAGACAGAGAGTGAACACAGAGACAGAAAGTGAACACAGGCAGAATGAACACAGAGACAGAGAGCGAACACAGAGACAGAGAGTGAACACAGAGACAGAGAGTGAACACAGAGACAGAGAGTGAACACAGAGACAGAGAGAACACAGAGACAGAGTGTGAACACAGAAAAAGAGAGAGCACCGAGACAGAGAGCGAACACAGAGAAAGAGAGAACACAGAGATTGAGAGTGAACACAGAGACAGAGAGCGAACACAGAGACAGAGAGTGAACACAGAGACAGATAGTGAACACAGAGACAGAGAGTGAACACAGAGACAGAGAGTGAACACAGAGACAGAGAGAACACAGAGACAGAGTGTGAACACAGAAAAAGAGAGAGCACCGAGACAGAGAGCGAACACAGAGAAAGAGAGAACACAGAGATTGAGAGTGAACACAGAACAGAGAGCGAACACAGAGACAGAGAGTGAACACAGAGACAGAGAGTGAACACAGAGACAGAGTGAACACAGAGACAGAGTGAACACAGAGACAGAGTGAACACAGAGACAGGGAACAAGCACAGAGACAGAGCGAACACAGAGACAGACAGTGGACACAGAGACAGAGGGTGAACACAGAGACAGAGAGTGAACACAGAGACAGAGAGTGAACACAGAGACAGAGAGCGAACACAGAGACAGGGAGTGAACACTGAGACAGAGGGTGAACACAGAGACAGAGTGAACACAGAGACAGAGAGCGAACACAGAGACAGAGCGAACACTGAGACAGAGAGTGAACACAGAGACAGAGAGCGAACACAGAGACAGAGAGTGAACACAGAGACAGAGAGTGAACACAGAGACAGAGAGTGAACACAGAGACCGAGAGCGAACACAGAGACAGAGAGCGAACACAGAGACAGAGCGAACACAGAGACAGAGAGTGAACACAGAGACAGAGAGCGAACACAGAGACAGAGAGTGAACACAGAGACAGAGAGTGAACACAGAGACAGAGAGTGAACACAGAGACAGAGAGTGGACACAGAGACAGAGAGTGAACACAGAGACAGAGTGAACACAGAGACAGGGAGTGAACACAAAGACAGAGAGTGGACACAGAGACAGAGAGTGAACACAGAGACAGAGTGAACACAGAGACAGAGAGTGAACACAGAGACAGGGAGTGAACACAAAGACAGAGAGTGGACACAGAGACAGAGGGTGAACACAGAGACAGAGAGTGAACACAGAGACAGAGAGTGAACACAGAGACAGAGAGTGAACACAGAGACAGAGAGTGAACACAGAGACAGGGAGTGAACACAAAGACAGAGAGTGGACACAGAGACAGAGAGTGAACACAGACAGAATGAACACAGAGGCAGAGAGTGAACACAGAGACAGAATGAACAAAGAGACTGAGAGTGAACACAGAGACAGAGAGTGAACACAGAGACAGAGAGTGAACACAGAGACAGGGAGTGAACACAAAGACAGAGAGTGAACACAGAGACAGAGAGTGAACACAGAGACAGAGAGAGAACACAGAGACAGAGAGTGAACACAGAGAGAGAGAGTGAATACAGGGACTGAGTGAACACAGAGACAGAGAGTGAACACAGAGACAGAGAGTGAACACAGAGAGAGAGAGTGAATACAGGGACTGAGTGAACACAGAGACAGAGAGTGAACACAGAGACAGAGAGTGGACACAGAGACAGAGAGTGAACACAGAGACAGAGTGAACACAGAGACAGGGAGTGAACACAGAGACAGAGAGTGAACACAGAGACAGGGAGTGAACACAAAGACAGAGAGTGGACACAGAGATAAGAGTGAACACAAAGACAGAGAGTGGACACAGAGACAGAGAGTGAACACAGAGACAGAGAGTGAACACAGAGACAGAGTGAACACAGAGACAGAGAGTGAACACAGAGACAGAGAGAACACAGAGACAGAGAGTGAACACAAAGACAGAGAGTGGACACAGAGACAGAGAGTGAACACAGAGACAGAGTGAACACAGAGACAGGGAGTGAACACAAAGACAGAGAGTGGACACAGAGACAGAGAGTGAACACAAAGACAGAGAGTGAACACAGAGACAGAGTGAGCACAGAGACAGAGAGCGAACTCAGAGACAGAGAGTGGACACAGAGACAGGGAGTGAACACAGAGACAGGGACCGAACAAAGAGACAGAGAGTGAACACAGACAGAATGAACACAGAGGCAGAAGGTGAACACAGAGACAGAATGAACAAAGAGACTGAGAGTGAACACAGAGACAGAGAGTGAACACAGAGACAGAGAGTGAATACAGGGACTGAGTGAACACAGAGACTGAGAGTGAACACAGAGACAGAGAGTGAATACAGGGACTGAGTGAACACAGAGACTGAGAGTGAACACAGAGACAGAGTGAGCACAGAGACAGAGAGCGAACTCAGAGACAGAGAGTGAACACAGAGACAGAGAGTGAACACAGAGACAGGGAGTGAACACAAAGACAGAGAGTGAACACAGAGACAGAGTGAGTACAGAGACAGAGAGCGAACACAGAGACAGAGACTGGACACAGAGACAGGGAGTGAACACAGAGACACGGACCGAACAAAGAGACAGAGAGTGAACACAGACAGAATGAACACAGAGGCAGAAGGTGAACACAGAGACAGAATGAACAAAGAGACTGAGAGTGAACACAGAGACAGAGTGTGAACACAGAGACAGAGAGCGAACACAGAGACAGAGAGTGAACACAGAGACAGAGAGTGAACACAGAGACAGGGAGTGAACACAAAGACAGAGAGTGAACACAGAGACAGAGTGAGCACAGAGACAGAGAGCGAACACAGAGACAGAGAGTGGACACAGAGACAGGGAGTGAACACAGAGACAGAGAGTGAACACAGACAGAATGAACACAGAGGCAGAAGGTGAACACAGAGACAGAATGAACAAAGAGACTGAGAGTGAACACAGAGACAGAGTGTGAACACAGAGACAGAGAGTGAACACAGAGACAGAGAGTGAATACAGGGACTGAGTGAACACAGAGACAGAGAGTGAACACAGAGACAGAGAGTGAACACAGAGAGAGGGAGTGAACACAGAGACAGAGAGTGAACACAGAGACAGAGAGTGAACAGAGAGACAGAGAGTGAACACAGAGACAGAGAGTGAACACAGAGAGAGGGAGTGAACACAGAGACAGAGAGTGAACACAGAGACAGAGAGTGAACAGAGAGACAGAGAGTGAACACAGAGACAGAGAGTGAACACAGAGACAGAGAGTGAACAGAGAGACAGAGAGTGAACACAGAGACAGAGAGTGAACACAGAGACAGAGAGTGAACACAGAGACAGAGAGTGAACACAGAGACAGAGAGTGAACACAGAGAGAGGGAGTGAACACAGAGACAGAGAGTGAACACAGAGACAGAGAGTGAACACACAGACAGAGAGTGAACACAGAGACAGAGAGTGAACACAGAGACAGAGAGTGAATACAGGGACTGAGTGAACACAGAGACAGAGAGAACACAGAGACAGGGACCGAACAAAGAGACAGAGAGTGAACACAGACAGAATGAACACAGAGGCAGAAGGTGAACACAGAGACAGAATGAACAAAGAGACTGAGAGTGAACACAGAGACAGAGTGTGAACACAGAGACAGAGAGTGAACACAGAGACAGAGAGTGAACACAGAGACAGAGAGCGAACACAGAGACAGAGTGAGTACAGAGACAGAGAGCGAACACAGAGACAGAGAGTGGACACAGAGACAGGGAGTGAACACAGAGACAGGGACCGAACAAAGAGACAGAGAGTGAACACAGACAGAATGAACACAGAGGCAGAAGGTGAACACAGAGACAGAGAGTGAACACAGAGACAGAGAGTGAACACAGAGACAGAGAGTGAACACAGAGACAGAGTGTGAACACAGAGACAGAGAGTGAACACAGAGACAGAGAGTGAACACAGAGACAGAGAGTGAACACAGAGACAGAGAGTGAACACAGAGACAGGGAGTGAACACAAAGACAGAGAGTGAAAACAGAGACAGAGTGAGCACAGAGACAGAGAGCGAACACAGAGACAGAGAGTGAACACAGAGACAGAGAGTGGACACAGAGACAGGGAGTGAACACAGAGACAGGGACCGAACAAAGAGACAGAGAGTGAACACAGAGACAGGGACCGAACAAAGAGACAGAGAGTGAACACAGAGACAGGGACCGAACAAAGAGACAGAGAGTGAACACAGAGACAGGGACCGAACAAAGAGACAGAGAGTGAACACAGAGACAGAGGGTGAACACAGAGACAGAGGGTGAACACAGAGACAGAATGAACAAAGAGACTGAGAGTGAACACAGAGACAGAGTGTGAACACAGAGACAGAGAGTGAACACAGAGACAGAGAGTGAATACAGGGACTGAGTGAACACAGAGACAGAGAGTGAACACAGAGAGAGGGAGTGAACACAGAGACAGAGAGTGAACACAGAGACAGAGTGTGAACACAGAGACAGAGAGTGAACACAGAGACAGAGAGTGAACACAGAGACAGAGAGTGAACACACAGACAGAGAGTGAACACAGAGACAGAGAGTGAACACAGAGACAGAGAGTGAATACAGGGACTGAGTGAACACAGAGACAGAGAGTGAACACACAGACAGAGAGTGAACACAGAGACAGAGAGTGAACACAGAGACAGAGAGAACACAGAGACAGAGTGAACACAGAGACAGAGAGTGAACACAGAGACAGAGAGTGAACACACAGACAGAGAGTGAACACAGAGACAGAGAGTGAACACAGAGACAGAGAGTGAACACAGAGACAGAGAGTGAACACAGAGACAGAGAGTGAACACAGAGACAGAGAGAACACAGAGACAGAGAGTGAAGACAGAGACAGAGAGTGAACACAGAGACAGAGTGTGAACACAGAGACAGAGAGTGAACACAGAGACAGAGAGTGAACACAGAGACAGAGAGAGAACACAGAGACAGAGAGTGAACACAGAGACAGAGAGTGAACACCGTGACAGAGAGTGAACATAGAGACAGAGAGTGAACACCGTGACAGAGAGTGAACACAGAGACAGAGAGTGAACACAGAGACCTAGAGTGAACACAGAGACAGAGAGCGAACACAGAGACAGAGAGAACACAGAGACAGAGAGTGAACACAGAGACAGAAAGTGAACACAGGCAGAATGAACACAGAGACAGAGAGCGAACACAGAGACAGAGAGTGAACACAGAGATTGAGAGTGAACACAGAGACAGAGAGTGAACACAGAGACAGATAGTGAACACAGAGACAGAGAGTGAACACAGAGACAGAGAGTGAACACAGAGACAGAGAGAACACAGAGACAGAGTGTGAACACAGAAAAAGAGAGAGCACCGAGACAGAGAGCGAACACAGAGAAAGAGAGAACACAGAGATTGAGAGTGAACACAGAGACAGAGAGCGAACACAGAGACAGAGAGTGAACACAGAGACAGAGAGTGAACACAGAGACAGAGTGAACACAGAGACAGAGAGTGAACACAGAGACAGAGTGAACACAGAGACAGAGTGAACACAGAGACAGGGAACAAGCACAGAGACAGAGCGAACACAGAGACAGACAGTGGACACAGAGACAGAGGGTGAACACAGAGACAGAGAGTGAACACAGAGACAGAGAGCGAACACAGAGACAGAGAGTGAACACAGAGACAGAGAGTGAACACAGAGACAGAGAGCGAACACAGAGACAGAGAGTGAACACAGACACAGAGTGAACACAGAGACAGAGTGTGAACACAGAGACAGAGAGTGAACACAGAGACAGAGAGCGAACACAGAGACAGAGAGTGAACACAGAGACAGAGAGCGAACACAGAGACAGAGAGTGAACACAGAGACAGAGAGTGAAAACAGAGACAGAGAGTGAAAACAGAGACAGAGTGAACACAGAGACTGAGAGTGAACACAGAGACAGAGTGAGCACAGAGACAGAGAGCGAACACAGAGACAGAGAGTGGACACAGAGACAGGGAGTGAACACAGAGACAGGGACCGAACAAAGAGACAGAGAGTGAACACAGACAGAATGAACACAGAGGCAGAAGGTGAACACAGAGACAGAATGAACAAAGAGACTGAGAGTGAACACAGAGACAGAGTGTGAACACAGAGACAGAGTGAACACAGAGACAGAGTGTGAACACAGAGACAGAGCGAACACAGAGACAGAGAGTGAACACAGAGACAGAGAGTGAACACAGGGACAGAGAGTGAACACAGAGACAGAGAGTGAACACAGAGACAGAGAGTGAACACAGAGACAGAGTGTGAACACAGAGACAGAGAGTGAACACAGAGACAGAGAGTGAACACAGAGACAGAGAGTGAACACAGAGACAGAGAGTGAACACAGAGAGAGGGAGTGAACACAGAGACAGAGAGTGAACACAGAGACAGAGAGTGAACAGAGAGACAGAGAGTGAACACAGAGACAGAGAGTGAACACACAGACAGAGAGTGAACACAGAGACAGAGAGTGAACACAGAGACAGAGAGTGAATACAGGGACTGAGTGAACACAGAGACAGAGAGTGAACACAGAGACAGAGAGTGAACACAGAGACAGAGAGAACACAGAGACAGAGAGTGAACACAGAGACAGAGAGTGAAGACAGAGACAGAGAGTGAACACAGAGACAGAGTGAACACAGAGACAGAGAGAGAACACAGAGACAGAGAGTGAACACAGTGACAGAGAGTGAACACAGAGACAGAGAGTGAACAGAGAGACAGAGAGTGAACACAGAGACAGAGAGTGAACACACAGACAGAGAGTGAACACAGTGACAGAGAGTGAACACAGAGACAGAGTGAACACAGAGACAGAGAGTGAACAGAGAGACAGAGAGTGAACACAGAGACAGAGAGTGAACAGAGAGACAGAGAGTGAACACAGAGACAGAGAGTGAACACAGAGACAGAGAGTGAATACAGGGACTGAGTGAACACACAGACAGAGAGTGAACACAGAGACAGAGAGTGAACACAGAGACAGAGAGAACACAGAGACAGAGAGTGAACACAGAGACAGAGAGTGAAGACAGAGACAGAGAGTGAACACAGAGACAGAGTGAACACAGAGACAGAGAGAGAACACAGAGACAGAGAGTGAACACAGAGACAGAGAGTGAACACAGAGACAGAGAGTGAACACAGAGACAGAGAGTGAACACAGAGACAGAGAGTGAACACAGAGACAGAGAGTGAAAACAGAGACAGAGAGTGAACACAGAGACAGAGAGTGAACACAGAGAGAGGGAGTGAACACAGAGACAGAGAGTGGACACAGAGACAGAGAGTGAACACAAAGACAGAGAGTGAACACAGAGACAGAGTGAGCACAGAGACAGAGAGCGAACACAGAGACAGAGAGTGGACACAGAGACAGGGACCGAACAAAGAGACAGAGAGTGAACACAGACAGAATGAACACAGAGGCAGAAGGTGAACACAGAGACAGAATGAACAAAGAGACAGAGAGTGAACACAGAGACAGAGTGTGAACACAGAGACAGAGAGTGAACACAAAGACAGAGAGTGAACACAGAGACAGGGAGTGAACACAGAGACAGGGAGTGAACACAAAGACAGAGAGTGAACACAGAGACAGAGTGAGTACAGAGACAGAGAGCGAACACAGAGACAGAGAGTGGACACAGAGACAGAGAGTGAACACAGAGACAGAGAGTGAACACAGAGAGAGGGAGTGAACACAGAGACAGAGAGTGGACACAGAGACAGAGAGTGAACACAAAGACAGAGAGTGAACACAGAGACAGAGAGTGAACACAGAGACAGAGAGTGAACACAGAGACAGGGAGTGAACACAAAGACAGAGAGTGAACACAGAGACAGAGTGAGCACAGAGACAGAGAGCGAACACAGAGACAGAGAGTGGACACAGAGACAGGGAGTGAACACAGAGACAGAGAGTGAACACAGAGACAGAGAGTGGACACAGAGACAGGGAGTGAACACAGAGACAGGGACCGAACAAAGAGACAGAGAGTGAACACAGAGAGAATGAACACAGAGACAGAGAGTGAACACAGAGACAGAGAGTGAATACAGGGACTGAGTGAACACAGAGACAGAGAGTGAACACAGAGAGAGGGAGTGAACACAGAGACAGAGAGTGAACACAGAGACAGAGAGAACACAGAGACAGAGAGTGAACACAGAGACAGAGTGTGAACACAGAGACAGAGAGTGAACACAGAGACAGAGAGTGAACACAGAGACAGAGAGTGAACACACAGACAGAGAGTGAACACAGAGACAGAGAGTGAACACAGAGACAGAGAGAACACAGAGACAGAGAGTGAACAGAGAGACAGAGAGTGAACACAGAGACAGAGAGTGAACACAGAGACAGAGAGTGAACACACAGACAGAGAGTGAACACAGAGACAGAGAGTGAACACAGAGACAGAGAGTGAACACAGAGACAGAGAGTGAACACAGAGACAGAGAGAACACAGAGACAGAGAGTGAACACAGAGACAGAGAGTGAAGACAGAGACAGAGAGTGAACACAGAGACAGAGTGAACACAGAGACAGAGAGAGAACACAGAGACAGAGAGTGAACACAGAGACAGAGAGTGAACACCGTGACAGAGAGTGAACATAGAGACAGAGAGTGAACACCGTGACAGAGAGTGAACACAGAGACAGAGAGTGAACACAGAGACAGAGAGCGAACACAGAGACAGAGAGAACACAGAGACAGAGAGTGAACACAGAGACAGAGAGCGAACACAGAGACAGAGAGTGAACACAGAGACAGAGAGTGAACACAGAGACAGAGAGTGAACACAGAGACAGAGTGAACACAGAGACAGAGAGTGAACACAGAGACAGAGTGAACACAGAGACAGAGAGAGAACACAGAGACAGAGAGTGAACACAGAGACAGAGAGTGAACACAGAGACAGAGAGTGAACACAGAGACAGAGAGAACACAGAGACAGAGTGTGAACACAGAAAAAGAGAGAGCACCGAGACAGAGAGCGAACACAGAGACAGAGTGAACACAGAGACAGAGTGAACACAGAGACAGAGTGAACACAGAGACAGGGAACAAGCACAGAGACAGAGCGAACACAGAGACAGACAGTGGACACAGAGACAGAGGGTGAACACAGAGACAGAGAGTGAACACAGAGACAGAGAGCGAACACAGAGACAGAGAGTGAACACAGAGACAGAGAGTGAACACAGAGACAGAGAGCGAACACAGAGACAGAGAGCGAACACAGAGACAGAGAGTGAACACTGAGACAGAGTGAACACAGAGACAGAGAGCGAACACAGAGACAGAGAGTGAACACAGAGACAGAATGAACACAGAGACAGGGAGTGAACACAGAGACAGAGAGTGAACACAGAGACAGAGAGTGAACACACAGACAGAGAGTGAAGACAGAGACTGAGAGCGAGCGCAGAGACAGAGAGAGAACACAGAGACAGAGAGCGAACACTGGGACAGAGAGTGAACACAGAGACAGAGAGTGAACACAGAGACAGAGAGTGAACACAGAGACAGAGAGCGAACACCGAGGCTGAGAGCGATCACTGGGACAGAGAGTGAACATAGAGACAGAGAGTGAACACAGAGACAGAGTGAACACAGAGACAGAGAGAACACAGAGGCAGAGATTGAACACAGAGACAGAGAGTGAACACAGAGACAGAGAGCGAACACAGAGACAGAGTGAACACAGAGACAGAGAGAACACAGAGGCAGAGATTGAACACAGAGACAGGGAGTGAACACAGAGACAGAGCGAACACAGAGACAGAGAGTGAACACAGAGACAGAGAGCGAACACAGAGACAGAGAGTGAACACAGAGACAGAGCGAACACAGAGACAGAGAGCGAACACAGAGACAGAGAGTGAACACAGGGACAGAGAGCGAACACAGAGACAGGGAGTGAACACAGAGACAGAGAGTGAACACAGAGACAGAGAGTGAACACAGAGACAGAGAGTGAACACAGAGACAGAGAGCGAACACAGAGACAGAGAGCGAACACAGAGACAGAGAGTGAACACAGAGACAGGGAGTGAACACAGAGACAGAGAGTGAACACAGAGACAGAGAGTGAACACAGAGACAGGGAGTGAACACAGAGACAGAGAGTGAACACAGAGACAGAGAGTGAACACAGAGACAGAGAGCGAACACAGAGAAAGAGAGAACACAGAGACAGAGAGTGAACACAGAGACAGAGAGTGAACACAGAGACAGAGAGTGGACACAGAGACAGAGAGTGAACACAGAGACAGAGAGAACACAGAGACAGAGAGTGAACACAGAGACAGAGTGGACACAGAGACAGAGAGTGAACACAGAGACAGAGAGTGAACACAGAGACAGGGAGTGAACACAGAGACAGAGAGTGAACACAGAGACAGAGAGTGAACACAGAGACAGGGAGTGAACACAAAGACAGAGAGTGGACACAGAGACAGAGAGTGAACACAGAGACAGAGAGTGAACACAGAGACAGAGTGAACACAGAGACAGAGAGTGAACACAGAGACAGAGTGAACACAGAGACAGGGAGTGAACACAGAGACAGGGAGTGAACACAAAGACAGAGAGTGGACACAGAGATAAGAGTGAACACAAAGACAGAGAGTGGACACAGAGACAGAGAGTGAACACAGAGACAGAGAGTGAACACAGAGACAGAGTGAACACAGAGACAGAGAGTGAACACAAAGACAGAGAGTGGACACAGAGACAGAGAGTGAACACAGAGACAGAGTGAACACAGAGACAGGGAGTGAACACAAAGACAGAGAGTGGACACAGAGACAGAGAGTGAACACAAAGACAGAGAGTGAACACAGAGACAGAGTGAGCACAGAGACAGAGAGTGGACACAGAGACAGAGAGTGAACACAAAGACAGAGAGTGAACACAGAGACAGAGAGCGAACACAGAGACAGAGAGTGGACACAGAGACAGAGAGTGAACACAGAGACAGAGAGTGGACACAGAGACAGGGAGTGAACACAGAGACAGGGACCGAACAAAGAGACAGAGAGTGAACACAGACAGAATGAACACAGAGGCAGAAGGTGAACACAGAGACAGAATGAACAAAGAGACTGAGAGTGAACACAGAGACAGAGTGTGAACACAGAGACAGAGAGTGAACACAGAGACAGAGAGTGAACACAGAGACAGAGAGTGAACACAGAGACAGGGAGTGAACACAGAGACAGAGAGTGAACACAGAGACAGAGAGTGAACACAGAGACAGAGAGTGAACACAGAGACAGAGTGAACACAGAGACAGAGAGTGAACACAGAGACAGAGAGTGAACACAGAGACAGGGAGTGAACACAGAGACAGGGAGTGAACACAGAGACAGAGAGTGAACACAGAGACAGAGAGTGAACACAGAGACAGAGAGTGAATACAGGGACTGAGTGAACAGAGAGACAGAGAGTGAACACAGAGACAGAGAGTGAACACAGAGACAGGGAGTGAACACAGAGACAGAGAGTGAACACAGAGACAGAGAGAACACAGAGACAGAGAGTGAACACAGAGACAGAGTGTGAACACAGAGACAGAGAGTGAACACAGAGACAGAGAGTGAACACAGAGACAGAGAGTGAACACAGAGACAGAGAGTGAACACAGAGACAGAGAGTGAACACAGAGACAGAGTGTGAACACAGAGACAGAGAGTGAACACAGAGACAGAGAGTGAACACAGAGACAGAGAGTGAACACAGAGACAGAGAGTGAACACAGAGACAGAGAGTGAACACAGAGACAGAGAGTGAACACAGAGACAGAGAGTGAACACAGAGACAGAGTGTGAACACAGAGACAGAGAGTGAACACAGAGACAGAGAGCGAACACAGAGACAGAGAGCGAACACAGAGACAGAGAGTGAACACAGAGACAGGGACCGAACAAAGAGACAGAGAGTGAACACAGACAGAATGAACACAGAGGCAGAAGGTGAACACAGAGACAGAATGAACAAAGAGACTGAGAGTGAACACAGAGACAGAGTGTGAACACAGAGACAGAGAGTGAACACAGAGACAGAGTGTGAACACAGAGACAGAGAGTGAACACAGTGACAGAGTGTGAACACAGAGACAGAGAGTGAACACAGAGACAGAGTGTGAACACAGAGACAGAGAGTGAACACAGAGACAGAGAGCGAACACAGAGACAGAGAGTGAACACAGAGACAGAGTGAACACAGAGACAGAGAGTGAACACAGAGACAGAGAGTGAACACAGAGACAGAGAGTGAACACAGAGACAGAGAGTGAACACAGAGACAGAGAGTGAACACAGAGACAGAGAGTGAACACAGAGACAGAGAGTGAACACAGGGACTGAGTGAACACAGAGACTGAGAGTGAACACAGAGACAGAGTGAGCACAGAGACAGAGAGCGAACTCAGAGACAGAGAGTGAACACAGAGACAGAGAGTGAACACAGAGACAGAATGAACACAGAGACAGAGAGTGAACACAGAGACAGAGTGTGAACACAGAGACAGAGAGCGAACACAGAGACAGAGAGTGAACACAGAGACAGAGAGTGAACACAGAGACAGGGAGTGAACACAAAGACAGAGAGTGAACACAGAGACAGAGTGAGCACAGAGACAGAGAGCGAACACAGAGACAGAGAGTGGACACAGAGACAGGGAGTGAACACAGAGACAGGGACCGAACAAAGAGACAGAGAGTGAACACAGACAGAATGAACACAGAGGCAGAAGGTGAACACAGAGACAGAATGAACAAAGAGACTGAGAGTGAACACAGAGACAGAGTGTGAACACAGAGACAGAGAGTGAACACAGAGACAGAGAGTGAATACAGGGACTGAGTGAACACAGAGACAGAGAGTGAACACAGAGACAGAGAGTGAACACAGAGAGAGGGAGTGAACACAGAGACAGAGAGTGAACACAGAGACAGAGAGTGAACAGAGAGACAGAGAGTGAACACAGAGACAGAGAGTGAACACAGAGACAGAGAGTGAACACAGAGACAGAGAGTGAACACAGAGACAGAGAGTGAACACAGAGAGAGGGAGTGAACACAGAGACAGAGAGTGAACACAGAGACAGAGAGTGAACACACAGACAGAGAGTGAACACAGAGACAGAGAGTGAACACAGAGACAGAGAGTGAATACAGGGACTGAGTGAACACAGAGACAGAGAGAACACAGAGACAGGGACCGAACAAAGAGACAGAGAGTGAACACAGACAGAATGAACACAGAGGCAGAAGGTGAACACAGAGACAGAATGAACAAAGAGACTGAGAGTGAACACAGAGACAGAGTGTGAACACAGAGACAGAGAGTGAACACAGAGACAGAGAGTGAACACAGAGACAGAGAGTGAACACAAAGACAGAGAGCGAACACAGAGACAGAGTGAGTACAGAGACAGAGAGCGAACACAGAGACAGAGAGTGGACACAGAGACAGGGAGTGAACACAGAGACAGGGACCGAACAAAGAGACAGAGAGTGAACACAGACAGAATGAACACAGAGGCAGAAGGTGAACACAGAGACAGAGAGTGAACACAGAGACAGAGAGTGAACACAGAGACAGAGAGTGAACACAGAGACAGAGTGTGAACACAGAGACAGAGAGTGAACACAGAGACAGAGAGTGAACACAGAGACAGAGAGTGAACACAGAGACAGAGAGTGAACACAGAGACAGGGAGTGAACACAAAGACAGAGAGTGAAAACAGAGACAGAGTGAGCACAGAGACAGAGAGCGAACACAGAGACAGAGAGTGAACACAGAGACAGAGAGTGGACACAGAGACAGGGAGTGAACACAGAGACAGGGACCGAACAAAGAGACAGAGAGTGAACACAGAGACAGGGACCGAACAAAGAGACAGAGAGTGAACACAGAGACAGGGACCGAACAAAGAGACAGAGAGTGAACACAGAGACAGGGACCGAACAAAGAGACAGAGAGTGAACACAGAGACAGAGGGTGAACACAGAGACAGAGGGTGAACACAGAGACAGAATGAACAAAGAGACTGAGAGTGAACACAGAGACAGAGAGTGAACACAGAGACAGAGAGTGAATACAGGGACTGAGTGAACACAGAGACAGAGAGTGAACACAGAGAGAGGGAGTGAACACAGAGACAGAGAGTGAACACAGAGACAGAGTGTGAACACAGAGACAGAGAGTGAACACAGAGACAGAGAGTGAACACAGAGACAGAGAGTGAACACACAGACAGAGAGTGAACACAGAGACAGAGAGTGAACACAGAGACAGAGAGTGAATACAGGGACTGAGTGAACACAGAGACAGAGAGTGAACACACAGACAGAGAGTGAACACAGAGACAGAGAGTGAACACAGAGACAGAGAGTGAACACAGAGACAGAGTGAACACAGAGACAGAGAGTGAACACAGAGACAGAGAGTGAACACACAGACAGAGAGTGAACACAGAGACAGAGAGTGAACACAGAGACAGAGAGTGAACACAGAGACAGAGAGTGAACACAGAGACAGAGAGTGAACACAGAGACAGAGAGAACACAGAGACAGAGAGTGAACACAGAGACAGAGAGTGAAGACAGAGACAGAGAGTGAACACAGAGACAGAGTGAACACAGAGACAGAGAGAGAACACAGAGACAGAGAGTGAACACAGAGACAGAGAGTGAACACCGTGACAGAGAGTGAACATAGAGACAGAGAGTGAACACCGTGACAGAGAGTGAACACAGAGACAGAGAGTGAACACAGAGACCTAGAGTGAACACAGAGACAGAGAGCGAACACAGAGACAGAGAGAACACAGAGACAGAGAGTGAACACAGAGACAGAAAGTGAACACAGGCAGAATGAACACAGAGACAGAGAGCGAACACAGAGACAGAGAGTGAACACAGAGATTGAGAGTGAACACAGAGACAGAGAGTGAACACAGAGACAGATAGTGAACACAGAGACAGAGAGTGAACACAGAGACAGAGAGTGAACACAGAGACAGAGAGAACACAGAGACAGAGTGTGAACACAGAAAAAGAGAGAGCACCGAGACAGAGAGCGAACACAGAGAAAGAGAGAACACAGAGATTGAGAGTGAACACAGAGACAGAGAGCGAACACAGAGACAGAGAGTGAACACAGAGACAGAGAGTGAACACAGAGACAGAGTGAACACAGAGACAGAGAGTGAACACAGAGACAGAGTGAACACAGAGACAGAGTGAACACAGAGACAGGGAACAAGCACAGAGACAGAGCGAACACAGAGACAGACAGTGGACACAGAGACAGAGGGTGAACACAGAGACAGAGAGCGAACACAGAGACAGAGAGTGAACACAGAGACAGAGAGTGAACACAGAGACAGAGAGCGAACACAGAGACAGAGAGTGAACACAGACACAGAGTGAACACAGAGACAGAGTGTGAACACAGAGACAGAGAGTGAACACAGAGACAGAGAGCGAACACAGAGACAGAGAGTGAACACAGAGACAGAGAGCGAACACAGAGACAGAGAGTGAACACAGAGACAGAGAGTGAAAACAGAGACAGAGAGTGAAAACAGAGACAGAGTGAACACAGAGACTGAGAGTGAACACAGAGACAGAGAGTGAAAACAGAGACAGAGTGAACACAGAGACTGAGAGTGAACACAGAGACAGAGTGAGCACAGAGACAGAGAGCGAACACAGAGACAGAGAGTGGACACAGAGACAGGGAGTGAACACAGAGACAGGGACCGAACAAAGAGACAGAGAGTGAACACAGACAGAATGAACACAGAGGCAGAAGGTGAACACAGAGACAGAATGAACAAAGAGACTGAGAGTGAACACAGAGACAGAGTGTGAACACAGAGACAGAGTGAACACAGAGACAGAGTGTGAACACAGAGACAGAGCGAACACAGAGACAGAGAGTGAACACAGAGACAGAGAGTGAACACAGAGACAGAGTGTGAACACAGAGACAGAGAGTGAACACAGAGACAGAGAGTGAACACAGAGACAGAGAGTGAACACAGAGACAGAGAGTGAACACAGAGAGAGGGAGTGAACACAGAGACAGAGAGTGAACACAGAGACAGAGAGTGAACAGAGAGACAGAGAGTGAACACAGAGACAGAGAGTGAACACACAGACAGAGAGTGAACACAGAGACAGAGAGTGAACACAGAGACAGAGAGTGAATACAGGGACTGAGTGAACACAGAGACAGAGAGTGAACACAGAGACAGAGAGTGAACACAGAGACAGAGAGAACACAGAGACAGAGAGTGAACACAGAGACAGAGAGTGAAGACAGAGACAGAGAGTGAACACAGAGACAGAGTGAACACAGAGACAGAGAGAGAACACAGAGACAGAGAGTGAACACAGAGACAGAGAGTGAACACAGAGACAGAGAGTGAACAGAGAGACAGAGAGTGAACACAGAGACAGAGAGTGAACACACAGACAGAGAGTGAACACAGAGACAGAGAGTGAACACAGAGACAGAGAGTGAATACAGGGACTGAGTGAACACAGAGACAGAGAGTGAACACAGAGACAGAGAGTGAACACAGAGACAGAGAGAACACAGAGACAGAGAGTGAACACAGAGACAGAGAGTGAAGACAGAGACAGAGAGTGAACACAGAGACAGAGTGAACACAGAGACAGAGAGAGAACACAGAGACAGAGAGTGAACACAGAGACAGAGAGTGAACACAGAGACAGAGAGTGAACACAGAGACAGAGAGTGAACACAGAGACAGAGTGAACACAGAGACAGAGAGAGAACACAGAGACAGAGAGTGAACACAGAGACAGAGAGTGAACACAGAGACAGAGAGCGAACACAGAGACAGAGAGTGAACACAGAGACAGAGAGTGAACACAGAGAGAGGGAGTGAACACAGAGACAGAGAGTGGACACAGAGACAGAGAGTGAACACAAAGACAGAGAGTGAACACAGAGACAGAGTGAGCACAGAGACAGAGAGCGAACACAGAGACAGAGAGTGGACACAGAGACAGGGAGTGAACACAGAGACAGGGACCGAACAAAGAGACAGAGAGTGAACACAGACAGAATGAACACAGAGGCAGAAGGTGAACACAGAGACAGAATGAACAAAGAGACTGAGAGTGAACACAGAGACAGAGTGTGAACACAGAGACAGAGAGTGAACACAAAGACAGAGAGTGAACACAGAGACAGGGAGTGAACACAGAGACAGGGAGTGAACACAAAGACAGAGAGTGAACACAGAGACAGAGTGAGTACAGAGACAGAGAGCGAACACAGAGACAGAGAGTGGACACAGAGACAGAGAGTGAACACAGAGACAGAGAGTGAACACAGAGAGAGGGAGTGAACACAGAGACAGAGAGTGGACACAGAGACAGAGAGTGAACACAAAGACAGAGAGTGAACACAGAGACAGAGAGTGAACACAGAGACAGAGAGTGAACACAGAGACAGGGAGTGAACACAAAGACAGAGAGTGAACACAGAGACAGAGTGAGCACAGAGACAGAGAGTGAACACAGAGACAGAGAGTGGACACAGAGACAGGGAGTGAACACAGAGACAGAGAGTGAACACAGAGACAGAGAGTGGACACAGAGACAGGGAGTGAACACAGAGACAGGGACCGAACAAAGAGACAGAGAGTGAACACAGAGAGAATGAACACAGAGACAGAGAGTGAACACAGAGACAGAGAGTGAATACAGGGACTGAGTGAACACAGAGACAGAGAGTGAACACAGAGAGAGGGAGTGAACACAGAGACAGAGAGTGAACACAGAGACAGAGAGAACACAGAGACAGAGAGTGAACACAGAGACAGAGTGTGAACACAGAGACAGAGAGTGAACACAGAGACAGAGAGTGAACACAGAGACAGAGAGTGAACACACAGACAGAGAGTGAACACAGAGACAGAGAGTGAACACAGAGACAGAGAGAACACAGAGACAGAGAGTGAACAGAGAGACAGAGAGTGAACACAGAGACAGAGAGTGAACACAGAGACAGAGAGTGAACACACAGACAGAGAGTGAACACAGAGACAGAGAGTGAACACAGAGACAGAGAGTGAACACAGAGACAGAGAGTGAACACAGAGACAGAGAGAACACAGAGACAGAGAGTGAACACAGAGACAGAGAGTGAAGACAGAGACAGAGAGTGAACACAGAGACAGAGTGAACACAGAGACAGAGAGAGAACACAGAGACAGAGAGTGAACACAGAGACAGAGAGTGAACACAGAGACAGAGAGTGAACACCGTGACAGAGAGTGAACACAGAGACAGAGAGTGAACACAGAGACAGAGAGCGAACACAGAGACAGAGAGAACACAGAGACAGAGAGTGAACACAGAGACAGAGAGCGAACACAGAGACAGAGAGTGAACACAGAGACAGAGAGTGAACACAGAGACAGAGAGCGAACACAGAGACAGAGAGTGAACACAGAGACAGAGTGAACACAGAGACAGAGAGTGAACACAGAGACAGAGTGAACACAGAGACAGAGAGAGAACACAGAGACAGAGAGTGAACACAGAGACAGAGAGTGAACACAGAGACAGAGAGTGAACACAGAGACAGAGAGAACACAGAGACAGAGTGTGAACACAGAAAAAGAGAGAGCACCGAGACAGAGAGCGAACACAGAGAAAGAGAGAACACAGAGATTGAGAGTGAACACAGAGACAGAGAGCGAACACAGAGACAGAGAGTGAACACAGAGACAGAGAGTGAACACAGAGACAGAGTGAACACAGAGACAGAGTGAACACAGAGACAGAGTGAACACAGAGACAGGGAACAAGCACAGAGACAGAGCGAACACAGAGACAGACAGTGGACACAGAGACAGAGGGTGAACACAGAGACAGAGAGTGAACACAGAGACAGAGAGAACACAGAGACAGAGAGTGAACAGAGAGACAGAGAGTGAACACAGAGACAGAGAGTGAACACAGAGACAGAGAGTGAACACACAGACAGAGAGTGAACACAGAGACAGAGAGTGAACACAGAGACAGAGAGTGAACACAGAGACAGAGAGTGAACACAGAGACAGAGAGAACACAGAGACAGAGAGTGAACACAGAGACAGAGAGTGAAGACAGAGACAGAGAGTGAACACAGAGACAGAGTGAACACAGAGACAGAGAGAGAACACAGAGACAGAGAGTGAACACAGAGACAGAGAGTGAACACCGTGACAGAGAGTGAACATAGAGACAGAGAGTGAACACCGTGACAGAGAGTGAACACAGAGACAGAGAGTGAACACAGAGACAGAGAGCGAACACAGAGACAGAGAGAACACAGAGACAGAGAGTGAACACAGAGACAGAGAGCGAACACAGAGACAGAGAGTGAACACAGAGACAGAGAGTGAACACAGAGACAGAGAGCGAACACAGAGACAGAGAGTGAACACAGAGACAGAGTGAACACAGAGACAGAGAGTGAACACAGAGACAGAGTGAACACAGAGACAGAGAGAGAACACAGAGACAGAGAGTGAACACAGAGACAGAGAGTGAACACAGAGACAGAGAGTGAACACAGAGACAGAGAGAACACAGAGACAGAGTGTGAACACAGAAAAAGAGAGAGCACCGAGACAGAGAGCGAACACAGAGAAAGAGAGAACACAGAGATTGAGAGTGAACACAGAGACAGAGAGCGAACACAGAGACAGAGAGTGAACACAGAG
Organism: Isurus oxyrinchus; assembly: GCA_026770705.1. Lineage (NCBI taxonomy): Eukaryota > Metazoa > Chordata > Chondrichthyes > Lamniformes > Lamnidae > Isurus > Isurus oxyrinchus. Next base: position 111,595,345 of record JANJGN010000017.1, read on the forward strand.
ACAGAGAGTGAACACAGAGACAGAGTGAACACAGAGACAGAGTGAACACAGAGACAGAGTGAACACAGAGACAGGGAACAAGCACAGAGACAGAGCGAACACAGAGACAGACAGTGGACACAGAGACAGAGGGTGAACACAGAGACAGAGAGTGAACACAGAGACAGAGAGCGAACACAGAGACAGAGAGTGAACACAGAGACAGAGAGTGAACACAGAGACAGAGAGCGAACACAGAGACAGAGAGCGAACACAGAGACAGAGAGTGAACACTGAGACAGAGTGAACACAGAGACAGAGAGCGAACACAGAGACAGAGAGTGAACACAGAGACAGAATGAACACAGAGACAGGGAGTGAACACAGAGACAGAGAGTGAACACAGAGACAGAGAGTGAACACACAGACAGAGAGTGAAGACAGAGACTGAGAGCGAGCGCAGAGACAGAGAGAGAACACAGAGACAGAGAGCGAACACTGGGACAGAGAGTGAACACAGAGACAGAGAGTGAACACAGAGACAGAGAGTGAACACAGAGACAGAGAGTGAACACAGAGACAGAGAGTGAACACAGAGACAGAGAGTGAACATAGAGACAGAGAGTGAACACAGAGACAGAGTGAACACAGAGACAGAGAGAACACAGAGGCAGAGATTGAACACAGAGACAGAGAGTGAACACAGAGACAGAGAGCGAACACAGAGACAGAGTGAACACAGAGACAGAGAGAACACAGAGGCAGAGATTGAACACAGAGACAGGGAGTGAACACAGAGACAGAGCGAACACAGAGACAGAGAGTGAACACAGAGACAGAGAGCGAACACAGAGACAGAGAGTGAACACAGAGACAGAGCGAACACAGAGACAGAGAGCGAACACAGAGACAGAGAGTGAACACAGGGACAGAGAGCGAACACAGAGACAGGGAGTGAACACAGAGACAGAGAGTGAACACAGAGACAGAGAGTGAACACAGAGACAGAGAGTGAACACAGAGACAGAGAGCGAACACAGAGACAGAGAGCGAACACAGAGACAGAGAGTGAACACAGAGACAGGGAGTGAACACAGAGACAGAGAGTGAACACAGAGACAGAGAGTGAACACAGAGACAGGGAGTGAACACAGAGACAGAGAGTGAACACAGAGACAGAGAGTGAACACAGAGACAGAGAGCGAACACAGAGAAAGAGAGAACACAGAGACAGAGAGTGAACACAGAGACAGAGAGTGAACACAGAGACAGAGAGTGGACACAGAGACAGAGAGTGAACACAGAGACAGAGAGTGGACACAGAGACAGAGAGTGAACACAGAGACAGAGAGAACACAGAGACAGAGAGTGAACACAGAGACAGAGTGGACACAGAGACAGAGAGTGAACACAGAGACAGAGAGTGGACACAGAGACAGAGAGTGAACACAGAGACAGAGAGTGAACACAGAGACAGGGAGTGAACACAGAGACAGAGAGTGAACACAGAGACAGAGAGTGAACACAGAGACAGGGAGTGAACACAAAGACAGAGAGTGGACACAGAGACAGAGAGTGAACACAGAGACAGAGAGTGAACACAGAGACAGAGTGAACACAGAGACAGAGAGTGAACACAGAGACAGAGTGAACACAGAGACAGGGAGTGAACACAGAGACAGGGAGTGAACACAAAGACAGAGAGTGGACACAGAGATAAGAGTGAACACAAAGACAGAGAGTGGACACAGAGACAGAGAGTGAACACAGAGACAGAGAGTGAACACAGAGACAGAGTGAACACAGAGACAGAGAGTGAACACAAAGACAGAGAGTGGACACAGAGACAGAGAGTGAACACAGAGACAGAGTGAACACAGAGACAGGGAGTGAACACAAAGACAGAGAGTGGACACAGAGACAGAGAGTGAACACAAAGACAGAGAGTGAACACAGAGACAGAGTGAGCACAGAGACAGAGAGTGGACACAGAGACAGAGAGTGAACACAAAGACAGAGAGTGAACACAGAGACAGAGAGCGAACACAGAGACAGAGAGTGGACACAGAGACAGAGAGTGAACACAGAGACAGAGAGTGAACACAGAGACAGAGAGTGAACACAGAGACAGAGAGTGAACACAGAGACAGAGAGTGAACACAGAGACAGAGAGTGGACACAGAGACAGGGAGTGAACACAGAGACAGGGACCGAACAAAGAGACAGAGAGTGAACACAGACAGAATGAACACAGAGGCAGAGGGTGAACACAGAGGCAGAAGGTGAACACAGAGACAGAATGAACAAAGAGACTGAGAGTGAACACAGAGACAGAGTGTGAACACAGAGACAGAGAGTGAACACAGAGACAGAGAGTGAACACAGAGACAGAGAGTGAACACAGAGACAGAGAGTGAACACAGAGACAGAGTGTGAACACAGAGACAGAGAGTGAACACAGAGACAGAGAGTGAATACAGGGACTGAGTGAACACAGAGACAGAGAGTGGACACAGAGACAGAATGAACAAAGAGACTGAGAGTGAACACAGAGACAGAGAGTGAACACAGAGACAGAGAGTGAACACAGAGACAGAGAGTGAACACAGAGACAGAGAGTGAACACAGAGACAGAGAGTGAACACAGAGACAGAGTGTGAACACAGAGACAGAGAGTGAACACAGAGACAGAGAGTGAACACAGAGACAGAGAGTGAACACAGAGACAGAGAGTGAACACAGAGACAGAGAGTGAACACAGAGACAGAGAGTGAACACAGAGACAGAGAGTGAACACAGAGACAGAGTGTGAACACAGAGACAGAGAGTGAACACAGAGACAGAGAGTGAACACAGAGACAGAGTGAGTACAGAGACAGAGAGCGAACACAGAGACAGAGAGTGAACACAGAGACAGGGACCGAACAAAGAGACAGAGAGTGAACACAGACAGAATGAACACAGAGGCAGAAGGTGAACACAGAGACAGAATGAACAAAGAGACTGAGAGTGAACACAGAGACAGAGTGTGAACACAGAGACAGAGAGTGAACACAGAGACAGAGTGTGAACACAGAGACAGAGAGTGAACACAGTGACAGAGTGTGAACACAGAGACAGAGAGTGAACACAGAGACAGAGTGTGAACACAGAGACAGAGAGTGAACACAGAGACAGAGAGTGAATACAGGGACTGAGTGAACACAGAGACAGAGAGTGAACACAGAGACAGAGAGTGAACACAGAGACAGAGAGTGAACACACAGACAGAGAGTGAACACAGAGACAGAGAGTGAACACAGAGACAGAGAGTGAACACAGAGACAGAGAGTGAACACAGGGACTGAGTGAACACAGAGACAGAGAGTGAACACAGAGACAGAGAGCGAACACAGAGACAGAGAGAACACGGAGACAGAAAGTGAACACAGAGACAGAGTGTGAACACCGGGACAGAGAGTGAACACAGAGACAGAGAGCGAACACAGAGACAGACAGTGGACACAGAGACAGAGAGTGAACACAGAGACAGAGAGTGAACACAGAGACAGGGAGTGAACACAGAGACAGAGAGTGAACACAGAGACAGAGAGTGAACACAGAGACAGAGAGAACACAGAGACAGAGAGTGAACACAGAGACAGAGAGTGAATACAGGGACTGAGTGAACACAGAGACAGAGTGTGAACACAGAGACAGAGAGCGAACACCGGGACAGAGAGTGAACACAGAGACAGAGAGTGAACACAGAGACAGGGAGTGAACACAGAGACAGAGAGTGAACACAGAGACAGAGAGTGAACACAGAGACAGAGAGTGAACACAGAGACAGAGAGTGAACACAGAGACAGAGAGCGAACACAGAGACAGAGAGAACACAGAGACAGAGAGTGAACACAGAGACAGAGAGTGAACACAGAGACAGAGAGTGAACACGGAGACAGAGAGTGAACACAGAGACAGAGAGAACACAGAGACAGAGAGTGAACACAGAGACAGAGAGTGAACACAGAGACAGAAAGTGAACACAGGCAGAATGAACACAGAGACAGAGAGCGAACACAGAGACAGAGAGTGAACACAGAGACAGAGAGTAAACACAGAGACAGAGAGTGAACACAGAGACAGAGAGAACACAGAGACAGAGAGTGAACACGGAGACAGAAAGTGAACACAGGCAGAATGAACACAGAGACAGAGAGCGAACACAGAGACAGAGAGTGAACACAGAGACAGAGAGTAAACACAGAGACAGAGAGTGAACACAGAGACAGAGAGAACACAGAGACAGAGTGTGAACACAGAGACAGAGAGAACACAGAGATTGAGAGTGAACACAGAGACAGAGAGCGAACACAGAGACAGAGAGTGAACACAGAGACAGAGAGCGAACACAGAGAAAGAGAGAACACAGAGATTGAGAGTGAACACAGAGACAGAGAGCGAACACAGAGACAGAGAGTGAACACAGAGACAGAGAGTGAACACAGAGACAGAGTGAACACAGAGACAGAGTGAACACAGAGACAGGGAACAAGCACAGAGACAGAGCGAACACAGAGACAGACAGTGGACACAGAGACAGAGGGTGAACACAGAGACAGAGAGTGAACACAGAGACAGAGAGCGAACACAGAGACAGAGAGTGAACACAGAGACAGAGAGTGAACACAGAGACAGAGAGTGAACACAGAGACAGAGTGTGAACACAGAGACAGAGAGTGAACACAGAGACAGAGAGTGAACACAGAGACAGAGAGTGAATACAGGGACTGAGTGAACACAGAGACAGAGAGTGAACACAGAGACAGAGAGTGAACACAGAGACAGAGAGAACACAGAGACAGAGAGTGAACAGAGAGACAGAGAGTGAACACAGAGACAGAGAGTGAACACACAGACAGAGAGTGAACACAGAGACAGAGAGTGAATACAGGGACTGAGTGAACACAGAGACAGAGAGTGAACACAGAGACAGAGAGTGAACACAGAGACAGAGAGAACACAGAGACAGAGAGAGAACACAGAGACAGAGAGTGAACACAGAGACAGAGAGTGAACACCGTGACAGAGAGTGAACACAGAGACAGAGAGTGAACACAGAGACAGAGAGCGAACACAGAGACAGAGAGAACACAGAGACAGAGAGTGAACACAGAGACAGAGAGTGAACACAGAGACAGAGAGTGAACACAGAGACAGAGTGGACACAGAGACAGAGAGTGAACACAGAGACAGAGAGTGAACACAGAGACAGAGAGTGAACACAGAGACAGAGAGTGAACACAGAGACAGAGAGAACACAGAGACAGAGTGTGAACACAGAGACAGAGAGAACACAGAGACAGAGAGTGAACACAGAGACAGAGAGTGAACACAGAGACAGAGAGAACACAGAGACAGAGAGTGAACAGAGAGACAGAGAGTGAACACAGAGACAGAGAGTGAACACACAGACAGAGAGTGAACACAGAGACAGAGAGTGAATACAGGGACTGAGTGAACACAGAGACAGAGAGTGAACACAGAGACAGTGAGTGAACACAGAGACAGAGAGAACACAGAGACAGAGAGTGAACACAGAGACAGGGAGTGAAGACAGAGACAGAGAGAGAACACAGAGACAGAGAGTGAACACAGAGACAGAGAGTGAACACAGAGACAGAGAGTGAATACAGGGACTGAGTGAACACAGAGACAGAGAGTGAACACAGAGACAGAGAGAACACAGAGACAGAGAGTGAACAGAGAGACAGAGAGTGAACACAGAGACAGAGAGTGAACACACAGACAGAGAGTGAACACAGAGACAGAGAGTGAATACAGGGACTGAGTGAACACAGAGACAGAGAGTGAACACAGAGACAGTGAGTGAACACAGAGACAGAGAGAACACAGAGACAGAGAGTGAACACAGAGACAGGGAGTGAAGACAGAGACAGAGAGAGAACACAGAGACAGAGAGTGAACACAGAGACAGAGAGTGAACACCGTGACAGAGAGTGAACACAGAGACAGAGAGTGAACACAGAGACAGAGAGCGAACACAGAGACAGAGAGAACACAGAGACAGAGAGTGAACACAGAGACAGAGAGTGAACACAGAGACAGAGAGTGAACACAGAGACAGAGAGTGAACACAGAGACAGAGAGTGAACACAGAGACAGAGAGTGAACACAGAGACAGAGAGTGAACACAGAGACAGAGAGTGAACACAGAGACAGAGAGAACACAGAGACAGAGTGTGAACACAGAGACAGAGAGAACACAGAGATTGAGAGTGAACACAGCGACAGAGAGCGAACACAGAGACAGAGAGTGAACACAGAGACAGAGAGCGAACACAGAGAAAGAGAGAACACAGAGATTGAGAGTGAACACAGAGACAGAGAGCGAACACAGAGACAGAGAGTGAACACAGAGACAGAGAGTGAACACAGAGACAGAGTGAACACAGAGACAGAGTGAACACAGAGACAGAGTGAACACAGAGACAGGGAACAAGCACAGAGACAGAGCGAACACAGAGACAGACAGTGGACACAGAGACAGAGGGTGAACACAGAGACAGAGAGTGAACACAGAGACAGAGAGCGAACACAGAGACAGAGAGTGAACACAGAGACAGAGAGTGAACACAGAGACAGAGAGCGAACACAGAGACAGAGAGTGAACACAGAGACAGAGTGAACACAGAGACAGAGAGCGAACACAGAGACAGAGAGTGAACACAGAGACAGAGAGCGAACACAGAGACAGAGAGTGAAAACAGAGACAGAGAGTGAACACAGAGACAGAGAGCGAACACAGAGACAGAGAGTGAAAACAGAGACAGAGAGTGAACACAGAGACTGAGAGTGAACACAGAGACAGAGAGTGAACACAGAGACAGTGTGTGAAAACAGAGACAGAGTGCGAGCGCAGAGACAGAGAGTGAACACAGACAGAATGAACACAGAGACAGAACGAACACAGAGACAGAGAGTGAACACACAGACAGAGAGTGAACACAGAGACAGAGAGCGAACACAGAGACAGGGAGTGAACACAGAGACAGAGAGTGAACACCATGACAGAGAGTGAACACAGAGACAGAGAGTGAACACACAGACAGAGAGTGAACACAGAGACAGAGAGTGAACACAGAGACAGAGAGTGAACACAGAGACAGAGTGAACACAGAGACAGAGAGTGAACACAGAGACTGAGAGCGAGCGCAGAGACAGAGAGAGAACACAGAGACAGAGAGCGAACACTGGGACAGAGAGTGAACACAGAGACAGAGAGTGAACACAGAGACAGAGAGTGAACACAGAGACAGAGAGCGAACACTGGGACAGAGAGTGAACACAGGGACAGAGAGTGAACACAGAGACAGAGAGTGAACACAGAGACAGAGTGAACACAGAGACAGAGAGTGAACACAGAGACAGAGAGTGAACACAGAGACAGAGAGCGAACACTGGGACAGAGAGTGAACACAGAGACAGAGAGTGAACACAGAGACTGAGAGTGAACACAGGGACAGAGAGTGAACACAGAGACAGTGTGTGAAAACAGAGACAGAGTGCGAACACAGAGACAGAGAGTGAACACACAGACAGAGAGCGAACACAGAGACAGGGAGTGAACACAGAGACAGAGAGTGAACACCATGACAGAGAGTGAACACAGAGACAGAGAGTGAACACACAGACAGAGAGTGAACACAGAGACAGAGAGTGAACACAGAGACAGAGAGAGAACACAGAGACAGAGAGCGAACACTGGGACAGAGAGTGAACACAGAGACAGAGTGAACACAGAGACAGAGAGTGAACACAGAGACTGAGAGCGAGCGCAGAGACAGAGAGAGAACACAGAGACAGAGAGCGAACACTGGGACAGAGAGTGAACACAGAGACAGAGAGTGAACACAGAGACAGAGAGTGAACACAGAGACAGAGAGCGAACACTGGGACAGAGAGTGAACACAGGGACAGAGAGTGAACACAGAGACAGAGAGTGAACACAGAGACAGAGTGAACACAGAGACAGAGAGAACACAGAGACAGAGAGTGAACACAGAGACAGAGAGCGAACACAGAGACAGAGAGCGAACACAGAGACAGGGAGTGAACACAGAGAGAGAGAGTGAACACAGAGACAGAGAGTGAACACAGAGACAGAGAGCGAACACAGAGACAGAGAGCGAACACAGAGACAGAGAGCGAACACAGAGACAGGGAGTGAACACAGAGACAGAGGGTGAACACAGAGACAGAGTGAACACAGAGACAGAGGGTGAACACAGAGACAGAGAGTGAACACAGAGACAGAGAGTGAACACAGAGACAGAGAGTGAACACAGAGACAGAGAGCGAACACAGAGACAGGGAGTGAACACAGAGACAGAGGGTGAACACAGAGACAGAGTGAACACAGAGACAGAGCGAACACAGAGACAGAGAGTGAACACAGAGACAGAGAGAACACAGAGACAGAGAGTGAACAGAGAGACAGAGAATGAACACAGAGACAGAGAGTGAACACAGAGACAGAGAGAACACAGAGACAGAGTGTGAACACAGAGACAGAGAGAACACAGAGATTGAGAGTGAACACAGAGACAGAGAGCGAACACAGAGACAGAGAGTGAACACAGAGACAGAGAGCGAACACAGAGAAAGAGAGAACACAGAGATTGAGAGTGAACACAGAGACAGAGAGCGAACACAGAGACAGAGAGTGAACACAGAGACAGAGAGTGAACACAGAGACAGAGTGAACACAGAGACAGAGTGAACACAGAGACAGAGTGAACACAGAGACAGGGAACAAGCACAGAGACAGAGCGAACACAGAGACAGACAGTGGACACAGAGACAGAGGGTGAACACAGAGACAGAGAGTGAACACAGAGACAGAGAGCGAACACAGAGACAGAGAGTGAACACAGAGACAGAGAGCGAACACAGAGACAGAGAGTGAACACAGAGACAGAGTGAACACAGAGACAGAGAGCGAACACAGAGACAGAGAGTGAACACAGAGACAGAGAGCGAACACAGAGACAGAGAGTGAAAACAGAGACAGAGTGCGAGCGCAGAGACAGAGAGTGAACACAGAGACAGAGAGTGAACACAGAGACAGAGTGAACACAGAGACAGAGTGAACACAGAGACTGAGAGTGAACACAGAGACAGAGAGTGAACACAGAGACAGAGAGTGAACACAGACAGAATGAACACAGAGACAGAGAGTGAACACAGAGACAGAGTGTGAACACAGAGACAGAGAGTGAACACCATGACAGAGAGTGAACACAGAGACAGAGTGTGAACACAGAGACAGAGAGTGAACACCATGACAGAGAGTGAACACACAGACAGAGAGTGAACACAGAGACAGAGAGTGAACACAGAGACAGAGAGCGAACACTGGGACAGAGAGTGAACACAGGGACAGAGAGTGAACACAGAGACAGAGAGTGAACACAGAGACAGAGAGCGAACACTGGGACAGAGAGTGAACACAGAGACAGAGAGTGAACACAGAGACAGAGAGTGAACACAGAGACAGAGTGAACACAGAGACAGAGAGCGAACACAGAGACAGAGAGTGAACACAGAGACAGAGAGCGAACACAGAGACAGGGAGTGAACACAGAGACAGAGGGTGAACACAGAGACAGAGTGAACACAGAGACAGAGGGTGAACACAGAGACAGAGAGTGAACACAGAGACAGAGAGTGAACACAGAGACAGAGAGTGAACACAGAGACAGAGAGCGAACACAGAGACAGGGAGTGAACACAGAGACAGAGGGTGAACACAGAGACAGAGTGAACACAGAGACAGAGAGCGAACACAGAGACAGAGCGAACACAGAGACAGAGAGTGAACACAGAGACAGAGAGCGAACACAGAGACAGGGAGTGAACACAGAGACAGAGAGTGAACATAGAGACAGGGAGTGAACACAGAGACAGAGAGTGAACACAGAGACAGAGAGTGAACACAGAGACAGAGAGTGAACACAGAGACAGAGAGTGAACACAGGGACAGAGAGCGAACACAGAGACAGAGTGAACACAGAGACAGAGAGTGAACACAAAGACAGAGAGTGAACACAGAGACAGAGAGTGAACACCGGGACAGAGAGTGAACACAGAGACAGAGAGTGAACACCGGGACAGAGAGTGAACACAGAGACAGAGAGTGAACACAGAGACAGAGTGAACACAGAGACAGGGAGTGAACACAAAGACAGAGAGTGGACACAGAGACAGAGAGTGAACACAAAGACAGAGAGTGAACACAGAGACAGAGTGAGCACAGAGACAGAGAGTGGACACAGAGACAGAGAGTGAACACAAAGACAGAGAGTGAACACAGAGACAGAGAGTGGACACAGAGACAGAGAGTGAACACAAAGACAGAGAGTGAACACAGAGACAGAGTGAACACAGAGACAGAGAGTGGACACAGAGACAGAGAGTGAACACAGAGACAGAGAGTGGACACAGAGACAGAGAGAGAACACAGAGACAGGGACCGAACAAAGAGACAGAGAGTGAACACAGACAGAATGAACACAGAGGCAGAAGGTGAACACAGAGACAGAATGAACAAAGAGACTGAGAGTGAACACAGAGACAGAGTGTGAACACAGAGACAGAGAGTGAACACAGAGACAGAGAGTGAACACAGAGACAGAGAGTGAACACAGAGACAGAGAGTGAACACAGAGACAGAGTGTGAACACAGAGACAGAGAGTGAACACAGAGACAGAGAGTGAATACAGGGACTGAGTGAACACAGAGACAGAGAGTGAACACACAGACAGAGAGTGAACACAGAGACAGAGTGTGAACACAGAGACAGAGAGTGAACACAGAGACAGAGAGTGAACACAGAGACAGAGAGTGAACACAGAGACAGAGAGTGAACAAAGAGACTGAGAGTGAACACAGAGACAGAGAGTGAACACAGAGACAGAGAGTGAACACAGAGACAGAGAGTGAACACAGAGACAGAGAGTGAACACAGAGACAGAGTGTGAACACAGAGACAGAGAGTGAACACAGAGACAGAGAGTGAATACAGGGACTGAGTGAACACAGAGACAGAGAGTGAACACAGAGACAGAGAGTGAACACAGAGACAGAGAGTGAACACAGAGACAGAGAGTGAACACAGAGACAGAGAGTGAACACAGAGACAGAGTGTGAACACAGAGACAGAGAGTGAACACAGAGACAGAGAGTGAACACAGAGACAGAGAGTGAACACAGAGACAGAGAGTGAACACAGAGACAGAGAGTGAACACAGAGACAGAGAGTGAACACAGAGACAGAGAGTGAACACAGAGACAGAGAGAGAACACAGAGACAGAGAGTGAACACAGAGACAGAGTGTGAACACAGAGACAGAGAGTGAACACAGAGACAGAGAGTGAACACAGAGACAGAGAGTGAACACAGAGACAGAGAGTGAACACAGAGACAGAGTGTGAACACAGAGACAGAGAGTGAACACAGAGACAGAGAGTGAACACAGAGACAGAGAGTGAACACAGAGACAGAGAGTGAACACAGAGACAGAGAGTGAACACAGAGACAGAGAGTGAACACAGAGACAGAGTGTGAACACAGAGACAGAGAGTGAACACAGAGACAGAGAGTGAACACAGAGACAGAGTGAGTACAGAGACAGAGAGCGAACACAGAGACAGAGAGTGAACACAGAGACAGGGACCGAACAAAGAGACAGAGAGTGAACACAGACAGAATGAACACAGAGGCAGAAGGTGAACACAGAGACAGAATGAACAAAGAGACTGAGAGTGAACACAGAGACAGAGTGTGAACACAGAGACAGAGAGTGAACACAGAGACAGAGAGTGAACACAGAGACAGAGAGTGAACACAGAGACAGAGAGTGAACACACAGACAGAGAGTGAACACAGAGACAGAGAGTGAACACAGAGACAGAGTGTGAACACAGAGACAGAGAGTGAACACAGAGACAGAGAGTGAACACAGAGACAGAGAGTGAACACAGAGACAGAGTGTGAACACAGAGACAGAGAGTGAACACAGAGACAGAGAGTGAACACAGAGACAGAGAGCGAACACAGAGACAGAGAGAACACAGAGACAGAGAGTGAACACAGAGACAGAGAGCGAACACCGGGACAGAGAGTGAACACAGAGACAGAGAGTGAACACAGAGACAGGGAGTGAACACAGAGACAGAGAGTGAACACAGAGACAGAGAGTGAACACAGAGACAGAGAGTGAACACAGAGACAGAGTGTGAACACAGAGACAGAGAGTGAACACAGAGACAGAGTGAACACAGAGACAGAGAGTGAACACAGAGACAGAGAGTGAACACAGAGACAGAGAGTGAACACAGAGACAGAGAGTGAACACAGAGACAGAGAGAACACAGAGACAGAGAGTGAACACAGAGACAGAGAGAACACAGAGACAGAGAGTGAACACAGAGACAGAGAGCGAACACCGGGACAGAGAGTGAACACAGAGACAGAGAGTGAACACAGAGACAGGGAGTGAACACAGAGACAGAGAGTGAACACAGAGACAGAGAGTGAACACAGAGACAGAGAGTGAACACAGAGACAGAGTGTGAACACAGAGACAGAGAGTGAACACAGAGACAGAGTGTGAACACAGAGACAGAGAGTGAACACAGAGACAGAGAGCGAACACCGGGACAGAGAGTGAACACAGAGACAGAGAGTGAACACAGAGACAGAGTGAACACAGAGACAGAGAGTGAACACAGAGACAGAGAGTGAACACAGAGACCGAGAGTGAACACAGAGACAGAGTGAACACAGAGACAGAGAGTGAACACAGAGACAGAGAGCGAACACAGAGACAGAGAGAACACAGAGACAGAGAGTGAACACAGAGACAGAGAGTGAACACAGAGACAGAGAGTGAACACGGAGACAGAGAGTGAACACAGAGACAGAGAGTGAACACAGAGACAGAGAGAACACAGAGACAGAGAGTGAACACGGAGACAGAAAGTGAACACAGGCAGAATGAACACAGAGACAGAGAGTGAACACAGAGACAGAGAGTGAACACAGAGACAGAGAGTAAACACAGAGACAGAGAGTGAACACAGAGACAGAGAGAACACAGAGACAGAGTGTGAACACAGAGACAGAGAGAACACAGAGATTGAGAGTGAACACAGAGACAGAGAGCGAACACAGAGACAGAGAGTGAACACAGAGACAGAGAGCGAACACAGAGAAAGAGAGAACACAGAGATTGAGAGTGAACACAGAGACAGAGAGCGAACACAGAGACAGAGAGTGAACACAGAGACAGAGAGTGAACACAGAGACAGAGTGAACACAGAGACAGAGTGAACACAGAGACAGGGAACAAGCACAGAGACAGAGCGAACACAGAGACAGACAGTGGACACAGAGACAGAGGGTGAACACAGAGACAGAGAGTGAACACAGAGACAGAGAGTGAACACAGAGACAGAGGGTGAACACAGAGACAGAGAGTGAACACAGAGACAGAGAGCGAACACAGAGACAGAGAGTGAACACAGAGACAGAGAGTGAACACAGAGACAGAGAGTGAACACAGAGACAGAGAGTGAACACAGAGACAGAGAGTGAACACAGAGACAGAGAGTGAATACAGGGACTGAGTGAACACAGAGACAGAGAGTGAACACAGAGACAGAGAGTGAACACAGAGACAGAGAGAACACAGAGACAGAGAGTGAACAGAGAGACAGAGAGTGAACACAGAGACAGAGAGTGAACACACAGACAGAGAGTGAACACAGAGACAGAGAGTGAATACAGGGACTGAGTGAACACAGAGACAGAGAGTGAACACAGAGACAGAGAGTGAACACAGAGACAGAGAGAACACAGAGACAGAGAGAGAACACAGAGACAGAGAGTGAACACAGAGACAGAGAGTGAACACCGTGACAGAGAGTGAACACAGAGACAGAGAGTGAACACAGAGACAGAGAGCGAACACAGAGACAGAGAGAACACAGAGACAGAGAGTGAACACAGAGACAGGGAGTGAACACAGAGACAGAGTGGACACAGAGACAGAGAGTGAACACAGAGACAGAGAGTGAACACAGAGACAGAGAGTGAACACAGAGACAGAGAGTGAACACAGAGACAGAGAGTGAACACAGAGACAGAGAGAACACAGAGACAGAGTGTGAACACAGAGACAGAGAGAACACAGAGACAGAGAGTGAACACAGAGACAGAGAGTGAACACAGAGACAGAGAGAACACAGAGACAGAGAGTGAACAGAGAGACAGAGAGTGAACACAGAGACAGAGAGTGAACACACAGACAGAGAGTGAACACAGAGACAGAGAGTGAATACAGGGACTGAGTGAACACAGAGACAGAGAGTGAACACAGAGACAGAGAGCGAACACAGAGACAGAGAGTGAACACAGAGACAGTGAGTGAACACAGAGACAGAGAGAACACAGAGACAGAGAGTGAACACAGAGACAGGGAGTGAAGACAGAGACAGAGAGTGAACACAGAGACAGAGAGTGAACACAGAGACAGAGAGCGAACACAGAGACAGAGAGAACACAGAGACAGAGAGTGAACACAGAGACAGAGAGTGAACACAGAGACAGAGAGTGAACACAGAGACAGAGAGTGAACACAGAGACAGAGAGTGAACACAGAGACAGAGAGTGAACACAGAGACAGAGAGTGAACACAGAGACAGAGAGAACACAGAGACAGAGTGTGAACACAGAGACAGAGAGAACACAGAGATTGAGAGTGAACACAGCGACAGAGAGCGAACACAGAGACAGAGAGTGAACACAGAGACAGAGAGCGAACACAGAGAAAGAGAGAACACAGAGATTGAGAGTGAACACAGAGACAGAGAGCGAACACAGAGACAGAGAGTGAACACAGAGACAGAGAGTGAACACAGAGACAGAGTGAACACAGAGACAGAGTGAACACAGAGACAGAGTGAACACAGAGACAGGGAACAAGCACAGAGACAGAGCGAACACAGAGACAGACAGTGGACACAGAGACAGAGGGTGAACACAGAGACAGAGAGTGAACACAGAGACAGAGAGCGAACACAGAGACAGAGAGTGAACACAGAGACAGAGAGTGAACACAGAGACAGAGAGCGAACACAGAGACAGAGAGTGAACACAGAGACAGAGTGAACACAGAGACAGAGAGCGAACACAGAGACAGAGAGTGAACACAGAGACAGAGAGCGAACACAGAGACAGAGAGTGAAAACAGAGACAGAGAGTGAACACAGAGACAGAGAGCGAACACAGAGACAGAGAGTGAAAACAGAGACAGAGAGTGAACACAGAGACTGAGAGTGAACACAGAGACAGAGAGTGAACACAGAGACAGTGTGTGAAAACAGAGACAGAGTGCGAGCGCAGAGACAGAGAGTGAACACAGACAGAATGAACACAGAGACAGAACGAACACAGAGACAGAGAGTGAACACACAGACAGAGAGTGAACACAGAGACAGGGAGTGAACACAGAGACAGAGAGTGAACACCATGACAGAGAGTGAACACAGAGACTGAGAGCGAGCGCAGAGACAGAGAGAGAACACAGAGACAGAGAGCGAACACTGGGACAGAGAGTGAACACAGAGACAGAGAGTGAACACAGAGACAGAGAGCGAACACTGGGACAGAGAGTGAACACAGGGACAGAGAGTGAACACAGAGACAGAGAGTGAACACAGAGACAGAGTGAACACAGAGACAGAGAGTGAACACAGAGACAGAGAGCGAACACTGGGACAGAGAGTGAACACAGGGACAGAGAGTGAACACAGAGACAGAGAGTGAACACAGAGACAGAGTGAACACAGAGACAGAGAGAACACAGAGGCAGAGATTGAACACAGAGACAGAGAGTGAACACAGAGACAGAGAGCGAACACAGAGACAGAGAGCGAACACAGAGACAGGGAGTGAACACAGAGAGAGAGAGTGAACACAGAGACAGAGAGTGAACACAGAGACAGAGAGCGAACACAGAGACAGAGAGCGAACACAGAGACAGAGAGCGAACACAGAGACAGGGAGTGAACACAGAGACAGAGGGTGAACACAGAGACAGAGTGAACACAGAGACAGAGGGTGAACACAGAGACAGAGAGTGAACACAGAGACAGAGAGTGAACACAGAGACAGAGAGTGAACACAGAGACAGAGAGCGAACACAGAGACAGGGAGTGAACACAGAGACAGAGGGTGAACACAGAGACAGAGTGAACACAGAGACAGAGAGCGAACACAGAGACAGAGCGAACACAGAGACAGAGAGTGAACACAGAGACAGAGAGAACACAGAGACAGAGAGTGAACAGAGAGACAGAGAATGAACACAGAGACAGAGAGTGAACACAGAGACAGAGAGAACACAGAGACAGAGTGTGAACACAGAGACAGAGAGAACACAGAGATTGAGAGTGAACACAGAGACAGAGAGCGAACACAGAGACAGAGAGTGAACACAGAGACAGAGAGCGAACACAGAGAAAGAGAGAACACAGAGATTGAGAGTGAACACAGAGACAGAGAGCGAACACAGAGACAGAGAGTGAACACAGAGAAAGAGAGAACACAGAGATTGAGAGTGAACACAGAGACAGAGAGCGAACACAGAGACAGAGAGTGAACACAGAGACAGAGAGTGAACACAGAGACAGAGTGAACACAGAGACAGAGTGAACACAGAGACAGAGTGAACACAGAGACAGAGTGAACACAGAGACAGGGAACAAGCACAGAGACAGAGCGAACACAGAGACAGACAGTGGACACAGAGACAGAGGGTGAACACAGAGACAGAGAGTGAACACAGAGACAGAGAGCGAACACAGAGACAGAGAGTGAACACAGAGACAGAGAGCGAACACAGAGACAGAGAGTGAAAACAGAGACAGAGTGCGAGCGCAGAGACAGAGAGTGAACACAGACAGAATGAACACAGAGACAGAGTGTGAACACAGAGACAGAGTGTGAACACAGAGACAGAGAGTGAACACCATGACAGAGAGTGAACACACAGACAGAGAGTGAACACAGAGACAGAGAGTGAACACAGAGACAGAGAGCGAACACTGGGACAGAGAGTGAACACAGGGACATAGAGTGAACACAGAGACAGAGAGTGAACACAGAGACAGAGAGCGAACACTGGGACAGAGAGTGAACACAGAGACAGAGAGTGAACACAGAGACAGAGAGTGAACACAGAGACAGAGAGCGAACACTGGGACAGAGAGTGAACACAGGGACAGAGAGTGAACACAGAGACAGAGAGTGAACACAGAGACAGAGTGAACACAGAGACAGAGAGAACACAGAGGCAGAGAGTGAACACAGAGACAGAGAGCGAACACAGAGACAGAGAGCGAACACAGAGACAGGGAGTGAACACAGAGACAGAGAGTGAACACAGAGACAGAGAGCGAACACAGAGACAGGGAGTGAACACAGAGACAGAGGGTGAACACAGAGACAGAGTGAACACAGAGACAGAGGGTGAACACAGAGACAGAGAGTGAACACAGAGACAGAGAGTGAACACAGAGACAGAGAGTGAACACAGAGACAGAGAGCGAACACAGAGACAGAGTGAACACAGAGACAGAGGGTGAACACAGAGACAGAGAGTGAACACAGAGACAGAGAGTGAACACAGAGACAGAGAGTGAACACAGAGACAGGGAGTGAACACAGAGACAGAGAGTGAACACAGAGACAGAGAGTGAACACAGAGACAGAGAGTGAACACAGAGACAGAGAGTGAACACAGAGACAGAGTGAACACAGAGACAGAGAGCGAACACAGAGACAGAGAGTGAACACAGAGACAGAGAGCGAACACAGAGACAGGGAGTGAACACAGAGACAGAGGGTGAACACAGAGACAGAGTGAACACAGAGACAGAGGGTGAACACAGAGACAGAGAGTGAACACAGAGACAGAGAGTGAACACAGAGACAGAGAGTGAACACAGAGACAGAGAGCGAACACAGAGACAGGGAGTGAACACAGAGACAGAGGGTGAACACAGAGACAGAGTGAACACAGAGACAGAGAGCGAACACAGAGACAGAGCGAACACAGAGACAGAGAGTGAACACAGAGACAGAGAGCGAACACAGAGACAGGGAGTGAACACAGAGACAGAGAGTGAACATAGAGACAGGGAGTGAACACAGAGACAGAGAGTGAACACAGAGACAGAGAGTGAACACAGAGACAGAGAGTGAACACAGAGACAGAGAGTGAACACAGGGACAGAGAGCGAACACAGAGACAGAGTGAACACAGAGACAGAGAGTGAACACAGAGACAGAGAGTGAACACAGAGACAGAGAGCGAACACAGAGACAGAGCGAACACAGAGACAGAGAGTGAACACAGAGACAGAGAGTGAACACAGAGACAGAGAGCGAACACAGAGACAGAGAGTGAACACAGAGACAGAGAGCGAACACAGAGACAGGGAGTGAACACAGAGACAGAGAGTGAACACAAAGACAGAGAGTGGACACAGAGACAGAGAGTGAACACAGAGACAGAGAGTGAACACAAAGACAGAGAGTGGACACAGAGACAGAGAGTGAACACAGAGACAGAGAGTGAACACAGAGACAGAGTGAACACAGAGACAGAGTGAACACAGAGACAGGGAGTGAACACAGAGACAGAGTGAACACAGAGACAGGGAGTGAACACAGAGACAGAGAGTGAACACAGAGACAGGGAGTGAACACAAAGACAGAGAGTGGACACGGAGATAAGAGTGAACACAAAGACAGAGAGTGGACACAGAGACAGAGAGTGAACACAGAGACAGAGAGTGAACACAGAGACAGAGTGAACACAGAGACAGAGAGTGAACACAGAGACAGAGAGTGAACACAGAGACAGAGTGAACACAAAGACAGAGAGTGGACACAGAGATAAGAGTGAACACAAAGACAGAGAGTGAACACAAAGGCAGAGAGTGGACACAGAGACAGAGAGTGAACACAGAGACAGAGTGAACACAGAGACAGGGAGTGAACACAAAGACAGAGAGTGGACACAGAGACAGAGAGCGAACACAGAGACAGAGAGTGAACACAAAGACAGAGAGTGAACACAGAGACAGAGAGTGAACACAGAGACAGAGAGTGAACACAAAGACAGAGAGTGAACACAGAGACAGAGAGTGAACACAGAGACAGAGAGTGAACACAGAGACAGAGTGAGCACAGAGACAGAGAGCGAACACAGAGACAGAGAGTGGACACAGAGACAGGGAGTGAACACAGAGACAGGGACCGAACAAAGAGACAGAGAGTGAACACAGACAGAATGAACACAGAGGCAGAAGGTGAACACAGAGACAGAATGAACAAAGAGACTGAGAGTGAACACAGAGACAGAGTGTGAACACAGAGACAGAGAGTGAACACAGAGACAGAGAGTGAATACAGGGACTGAGTGAACACAGAGACAGAGAGTGAACACAGAGACAGAGAGTGAACACAGAGACAGAGAGTGAACACAGAGACAGAGAGTGAACACAGAGAGAGGGAGTGAACACAGAGACAGAGAGTGAACACAGAGACAGAGAGTGAACACAGAGACAGAGAGTGAAGACAGAGACAGAGAGTGAACACAGAGACAGAGTGAACACAGAGACAGAGAGAGAACACAGAGACAGAGAGTGAACACAGAGACAGAGAGTGAACACAGAGACAGAGAGTGAACACAGAGACAGAGAGAACACAGAGACAGAGAGTGGACACAGAGACAGAGTGCGAGCGCAGAGACAGAGAGTGAACACAGAGACAGAGAGTGAACACAGAGACAGAGAGTGAACACAGAGACAGAGAGTGAACACAGAGACAGAGAGCGAACACAGAGACAGAGAGTGAACACAGAGACAGAGAGAACACAGAGACAGAGTGTGAACACAGAAAAAGAGAGAGCACCGAGACAGAGAGCGAACACAGAGAAAGAGAGAACACAGAGATTGAGAGTGAACACAGAGACAGAGAGCGAACACAGAGACAGAGAGTGAACACAGAGACAGAGAGTGAACACAGGGACAGAGATTCAACACAGAGACAGAGAGTGAACACAGAGACAGAGTGAACACAGAGACAGAGTGAACACAGAGACAGAGTGAACACAGAGACAGGGAACAAGCACAGAGACAGAGCGAACACAGAGACAGACAGTGGACACAGAGACAGAGAGCGAACACAGAGACAGAGAGTGAACACAGAGACAGAGAGTGAACACAGAGACAGAGAGCGAACACAGAGACAGAGAGTGAACACAGAGACAGAGTGAACACAGAGACAGAGAGCGAACAAAGAGACAGAGAGTGAACACAGAGACAGAGAGCGAACACAGAGACAGAGTGAACACAGAGACTGAGAGTGAACACAGAGACAGAGAGTGGACACAGAGACAGAGTGAACAGAGAGACAGAGAGTGAACACAGACAGAATGAACACAGAGACAGAGAGCGAACACAGGGACAGAGTGAACAGAGAGACAGAGAGTGAACACAGAGACAGAGAGTGAACACAGAAATAGAGAGCGAACCCAGAGACAGAGAGTGAACACAGAGACAGAGTGAACACAGAGACAGAGTGAACACAGAGACAGAGTGAACACAGAGACAGAGAGTGAACACAGAGACAGAGAGTGAACACAGAGACAGAGAGTGAACACAGAGACAGAGAGTGAACACAGAGACAGAGAGTGAACACAGAGACAGAGAGTGAACACAGAGACAGAGGGTGAACACAGAGACAGAGTGAGCACAGAGACAGGGAGCGAACACCGGGACAGAGAGTGGACACAGAGACAGAGAGTGAACACAGAGACAGAGAGTGGACACAGAGACAGAGAGTGAACACAGAGACAGAGAGTGAACACAGAGACAGAGAGTGAACACAGAGACAGAGTGAACACAGAGACAGAGAGTGAACACAGAGACAGAGAGTGAACACAGAGACAGAGAGTGAACACAGAGACAGAGAGTGGACACAGAGACAGAGAGTGAACACAGAGACAGAGAGTGAACACAGAGACAGAGAGTGAACACAGAGACAGAGAGCGAACACAGAGACAGAGAGCGAACACATAGGCAGAGAGTGAACACAGAGACAGAACGAACACAGAGTCACAAAGAGACAGAGAGTGAACACAGAGACAGAGAGCGAACACTGGGACAGAGAGTGAACACAGAGACAGAGAGTGAACACAGAGACAGAGAGTGAACACAGAGACAGAGAGCGAACACTGGGACAGAGAGTGAACACAGGGACAGAGAGTGAACACAGGGACAGAGATTGAACACAGAGACAGAGAGTGAACACAGAGACAGAGAGCGAACACAGAGACAGAGAGCGAACACAGAGAGAGGGAGTGAACACAGAGACAGAACGAACACAGAGACAGAGAGTGAACACAGAGACAGAGAGTGAACACAGAGACAGAGAGCGAACACAGAGACAGAGAGCGAACACAGAGACAGAGAGCGAACACAGAGACAGGGAGTGAACACAGAGACAGAGGGTGAACACAGAGACAGAGTGAACACAGAGACAGAGGGTGAACACAGAGACAGAGAGTGAACACAGAGACAGAGAGCGAACACAGAGACAGAGAGCGAACACAGAGACAGAGCGAACACAGAGACAGAGAGTGAACACAGAGACAGAGAGTGAACACAGAGACAGAGCGAACACAGAGACAGAGAGCGAACACAGAGACAGAGCGAACACAGAGACAGAGAGTGAACACAGAGACAGAGAGCGAACACAGAGACAGGGAGTGAACACAGAGACAGAGAGTGAACACAGAGACAGAGAGTGAACACAGAGACAGAGAGTGAACACAGAGACAGAGAGTGGACACAGAGACAGAGAGTGAACACAGAGACAGAGAGTGAACACAGAGACAGAGTGAACACAGAGACAGAGAGTGAACACAGAGACAGAGAGAGAACACAGAGACAGAGGGTGAACACAGAGACAGAGAGTGAACACAGAGACAGAGTGAACACAGAGACAGAGTGAACACAGAGACAGAGTGAACACAGAGACAGGGAGTGAACACAGAGACAGAGAGTGAACACAGAGACAGGGAGTGAACACAAAGACAGAGAGTGGACACAGAGATAAGAGTGAACACAGAGACAGAGAGTGAACACAGAGACAGAGAGTGAACACAGAGACAGAGTGAACACAGAGACAGAGAGTGGACACAGAGACAGAGAGTGAACACAGAGACAGAGTGAACACAGAGACAGGGAGTGAACACAGAGACAGAGAGTGAACACAGAGACAGAGTGAACACAAAGACAGAGAGTGGACACAGAGACAGAGAGTGAACACAAAGACAGAGAGTGAACACAGAGACAGAGAGCGAACACAGAGACAGAGTGAGCACAGAGACAGAGAGTGAACACAGAGACAGAGAGTGAACACAGAGACAGAGAGTGGACACAGAGACAGAGAGTGAACACAGAGACAGAGAGTGAACACAGAGACAGAATGAACACAGAGACAGAGAGTGAACACAGAGACAGAGAGTGAACACAGAGACAGAGAGTGGACACAGAGACAGAGAGTGAACACAGAGACAGAGAGTGAACACAGAGACAGAGTGAACACAGAGACAGAGAGTGAACACAGAGACAGAGTGAACACAGAGACAGGGAGTGAACACAGAGACAGAGAGTGAACACAGAGACAGGGAGTGAACACAAAGACAGAGAGTGGACACAGAGATAAGAGTGAACACAGAGACAGAGAGTGAACACAGAGACAGAGAGTGAACACAGAGACAGAGTGAACACAGAGACAGAGAGTGGACACAGAGACAGAGAGTGAACACAGAGACAGAGAGTGAACACAGAGACAGAGTGAACACAGAGACAGGGAGTGAACACAGAGACAGAGAGTGAACACAGAGACAGAGTGAACACAAAGACAGAGAGTGGACACAGAGACAGAGAGTGAACACAAAGACAGAGAGTGAACACAGAGACAGAGAGCGAACACAGAGACAGAGAGTGGACACAGAGACAGGGAGTGAACACAGAGACAGGGACCGAACAAAGAGACAGAGAGTGAACACAGAGACAGAGGGTGAACACAGAGACAGGGACCGAACATAGAGACAGAGAGTGAACACAGACAGAATGAACACAGAGGCAGAAGGTGAACACAGAGACAGAATGAACAAAGAGACTGAGAGTGAACACAGAGACAGAGTGTGAACACAGAGACAGAGAGTGAATACAGGGACTGAGTGAACACAGAGACAGAGAGTGAACACAGAGACAGAGAGTGAACACAGAGAGAGGGAGTGAACACAGAGACAGAGTGTGAACACAGAGACAGAGAGTGAACACAGAGACAGAGAGTGAATACAGGGACTGAGTGAACACAGAGACAGAGAGTGAACACAGAGACAGAGAGAACACAGAGACAGAGAGTGAACAGAGAGACAGAGAGTGAACACAGAGACAGAGAGTGAACACAGAGACAGAGAGAGAACACAGAGACAGAGAGTGAACACAGAGACAGAGAGAGAACACAGAGACAGAGAGTGAACACAGAGACAGAGAGTGAACACAGAGACAGAGAGAACACAGAGACAGAGAGTGAACACAGAGACAGAGTGCGAGCGCAGAGACAGAGAGTGAACACGGAGACAGAAAGTGAACACAGAGACAGAGAGTGAACACAGAGACAGAGAGTGAACACAGAGACAGAGAGCGAACACAGAGACAGAGAGCGAACACAGAGACAGAGAGTGAACACAGAGTCAGAGAGAACACAGAGACAGAGTGTGAACACAGAAAAAGAGAGTACACAGAGATTGAGAGTGAACACAGAGACAGAGAGCGAACACAGAGACAGAGAGTGAACACAGAGACAGAGAGTGAACACAGAGACAGAGTGAACACAGAGACAGGGAACAAGCACAGAGACAGAGCGAACACAGAGACAGACAGTGGACACAGAGACAGAGGGTGAACACAGAGACAGAGAGTGAACACAGAGACAGAGAGCGAACACAGAGACAGAGAGTGAACACAGAGACAGAGAGTGGACACAGAGACAGAGAGCGAACACAGAGACAGAGAGAACACAGAGACAGAGAGTGAACACAGAGACAGAGAGCGAACACAGAGACAGAGAGTGAACACAGAGACAGAGCGAACACAGAGACAGAGAGTGAACACAGAGACAGAGAGTGAACACAGAGACAGAGAGTGAACACAGAGACAGAGAGTGAAAACAGAGACAGAGAGTGAACACAGAGACAGAATGAACACAGAGACAGAGAGCGAACACAGAAAAAGAGAGAGCACAGAGAGTGAGAGTGAACACAGAGACAGAGAGCGAACACAGGGACAGAGTGAACAGAGAGACAGAGAGTGAACACAGGGACAGAGATTCAACACAGAGACAGAGAGTGAACACAGAGACAGAGAGTGAACACAGAGACAGAGAGTGAACACAGAGTCAGAGAGAACACAGAGACAGAGTGTGAACACAGAAAAAGAGAGTGCACCGAGACAGAGAGCGAACACAGAGAAAGAGAGAACACAGAGATTGAGAGTGAACACAGAGACAGAGAGCGAACACAGAGACAGAGAGTGAACACAGAGACAGAGAGTGAACACAGAGACAGAGAGTGAATACAGGGACAGAGATTCAACACAGAGACAGAGAGTGAACACAGAGACAGAGAGTGAACACAGAAACAGTGTGTGAAAACAGAGACAGAGTGCGAGCGCAGAGACCGTGAGTGAGCACAGAGACAGAGAGTGAAAACAGTGACAGAGAGTGAACACAGGGACAGAGAGTGAACACAGAGACCGGGAGTGCACACAGAGACAGAGAGTGAACGATGAGACAGAGTGAACACAGAGACAGAGAGTGAACACAGAGACAGAGAGTGAACACAGAGACAGAGAGTGAACACAGAGACAGAGAGTGAACACAGAGACAGAGAGTGAACACAGAGACAGAGTGTGAACACAGAAATAGAGAGCGAACCCAGAGACAGAGAGTGAACACAGAGACAGAGAGTGAACACAGAGACAGAAAGTGAACACAGGCAGAATGAACACAGAGACAGAGAGCGAACACAGAGACAGAGAGTGAACACAGAGACAGAGAGTGAACACAGAGACAGAGAGTGAACACAGAGACAGAGAGAACACAGAGACAGAGTGTGAACACAGAAAAAGAGAGAGCACCGAGACAGAGAGCGAACACAGAGAAAGAGAGAACACAGAGATTGAGAGTGAACACAGAGACAGAGAGCGAACACAGAGACAGAGAGTGAACACAGAGACAGATAGTGAACACAGAGACAGAGAGTGAACACAGAGACAGAGAGTGAACACAGAGACAGAGAGAACACAGAGACAGAGTGTGAACACAGAAAAAGAGAGAGCACCGAGACAGAGAGCGAACACAGAGAAAGAGAGAACACAGAGATTGAGAGTGAACACAGAACAGAGAGCGAACACAGAGACAGAGAGTGAACACAGAGACAGAGAGTGAACACAGAGACAGAGTGAACACAGAGACAGAGTGAACACAGAGACAGAGTGAACACAGAGACAGGGAACAAGCACAGAGACAGAGCGAACACAGAGACAGACAGTGGACACAGAGACAGAGGGTGAACACAGAGACAGAGAGTGAACACAGAGACAGAGAGTGAACACAGAGACAGAGAGCGAACACAGAGACAGGGAGTGAACACTGAGACAGAGGGTGAACACAGAGACAGAGTGAACACAGAGACAGAGAGTGAACACAGAGACAGAGTGAACACAGAGACAGAGAGCGAACACAGAGACAGAGCGAACACTGAGACAGAGAGTGAACACAGAGACAGAGTGAACACAGAGACAGAGAGCGAACACAGAGACAGAGCGAACACTGAGACAGAGAGTGAACACAGAGACAGAGAGCGAACACAGAGACAGAGAGTGAACACAGAGACAGAGTGAACACAGAGACAGAGAGCGAACACAGAGACAGAGCGAACACTGAGACAGAGAGTGAACACAGAGACAGAGAGCGAACACAGAGACAGAGAGTGAACACAGAGACAGAGAGTGAACACAGAGACAGAGAGTGAACACAGAGACCGAGAGCGAACACAGAGACAGAGAGCGAACACAGAGACAGAGCGAACACAGAGACAGAGAGTGAACACAGAGACAGAGAGCGAACACAGAGACAGAGAGTGAACACAGAGACAGAGAGTGAACACAGAGACAGAGAGTGAACACAGAGACAGAGAGTGGACACAGAGACAGAGAGTGAACACAGAGACAGAGTGAACACAGAGACAGGGAGTGAACACAAAGACAGAGAGTGGACACAGAGACAGAGAGTGAACACAGAGACAGAGTGAACACAGAGACAGAGAGTGAACACAGAGACAGGGAGTGAACACAAAGACAGAGAGTGGACACAGAGACAGAGGGTGAACACAGAGACAGAGAGTGAACACAGAGACAGAGAGTGAACACAGAGACAGAGAGTGAACACAGAGACAGGGAGTGAACACAAAGACAGAGAGTGGACACAGAGACAGAGAGTGAACACAGACAGAATGAACACAGAGGCAGAGAGTGAACACAGAGACAGAATGAACAAAGAGACTGAGAGTGAACACAGAGACAGAGAGTGAACACAGAGACAGAGAGTGAACACAGAGACAGGGAGTGAACACAAAGACAGAGAGTGAACACAGAGACAGAGAGTGAACACAGAGACAGAGAGTGAACACAGAGACAGAGAGTGAACACAGAGAGAGAGAGTGAATACAGGGACTGAGTGAACACAGAGACAGAGAGTGAACACAGAGACAGAGAGTGGACACAGAGACAGAGAGTGAACACAGAGACAGAGTGAACACAGAGACAGAGAGTGGACACAGAGACAGAGAGTGAACACAGAGACAGAGAGTGAACACAGAGACAGGGAGTGAACACAAAGACAGAGAGTGGACACAGAGATAAGAGTGAACACAAAGACAGAGAGTGGACACAGAGACAGAGAGTGAACACAGAGACAGAGAGTGAACACAGAGACAGAGTGAACACAGAGACAGAGAGTGAACACAGAGACAGAGAGAACACAGAGACAGAGAGTGAACACAAAGACAGAGAGTGGACACAGAGACAGAGAGTGAACACAGAGACAGAGTGAACACAGAGACAGAGAGCGAACTCAGAGACAGAGAGTGGACACAGAGACAGGGAGTGAACACAGAGACAGGGACCGAACAAAGAGACAGAGAGTGAACACAGACAGAATGAACACAGAGGCAGAAGGTGAACACAGAGACAGAATGAACAAAGAGACTGAGAGTGAACACAGAGACAGAGTGTGAACACAGAGACAGAGAGTGAACACAGAGACAGAGAGTGAATACAGGGACTGAGTGAACACAGAGACTGAGAGTGAACACAGAGACAGAGTGAGCACAGAGACAGAGAGCGAACTCAGAGACAGAGAGTGAACACAGAGACAGAGAGTGAACACAGAGACAGGGAGTGAACACAAAGACAGAGAGTGAACACAGAGACAGAGTGAGTACAGAGACAGAGAGCGAACACAGAGACAGAGAGTGGACACAGAGACAGGGAGTGAACACAGAGACACGGACCGAACAAAGAGACAGAGAGTGAACACAGACAGAATGAACACAGAGGCAGAAGGTGAACACAGAGACAGAATGAACAAAGAGACTGAGAGTGAACACAGAGACAGAGTGTGAACACAGAGACAGAGAGCGAACACAGAGACAGAGAGTGAACACAGAGACAGAGAGTGAACACAGAGACAGGGAGTGAACACAAAGACAGAGAGTGAACACAGAGACAGAGTGAGCACAGAGACAGAGAGCGAACACAGAGACAGAGAGTGGACACAGAGACAGGGAGTGAACACAGAGACAGGGACCGAACAAAGAGACAGAGAGTGAACACAGACAGAATGAACACAGAGGCAGAAGGTGAACACAGAGACAGAATGAACAAAGAGACTGAGAGTGAACACAGAGACAGAGTGTGAACACAGAGACAGAGAGTGAACACAGAGACAGAGAGTGAATACAGGGACTGAGTGAACACAGTGACAGAGAGTGAACACAGAGAGAGGGAGTGAACACAGAGACAGAGAGTGAACACAGAGACAGAGAGTGAACAGAGAGACAGAGAGTGAACACAGAGACAGAGAGTGAACACAGAGACAGAGAGTGAACACAGAGACAGAGAGTGAACACAGAGACAGAGAGTGAACACAGAGAGAGGGAGTGAACACAGAGACAGAGAGTGAACACAGAGACAGAGAGTGAACACACAGACAGAGAGTGAACACAGAGACAGAGAGTGAACACAGAGACAGAGAGAACACAGAGACAGGGACCGAACAAAGAGACAGAGAGTGAACACAGACAGAATGAACACAGAGGCAGAAGGTGAACACAGAGACAGAATGAACAAAGAGACTGAGAGTGAACACAGAGACAGAGTGTGAACACAGAGACAGAGAGTGAACACAGAGACAGAGAGTGAACACAGAGACAGAGAGTGAACACAAAGACAGAGAGCGAACACAGAGACAGAGTGAGTACAGAGACAGAGAGCGAACACAGAGACAGAGAGTGGACACAGAGACAGGGAGTGAACACAGAGACAGGGACCGAACAAAGAGACAGAGAGTGAACACAGACAGAATGAACACAGAGGCAGAAGGTGAACACAGAGACAGAGAGTGAACACAGAGACAGAGAGTGAACACAGAGACAGAGAGTGAACACAGAGACAGAGTGTGAACACAGAGACAGAGAGTGAACACAGAGACAGAGAGTGAACACAGAGACAGAGAGTGAACACAGAGACAGAGAGTGAACACAGAGACAGGGAGTGAACACAAAGACAGAGAGTGAAAACAGAGACAGAGTGAGCACAGAGACAGAGAGCGAACACAGAGACAGAGAGTGAACACAGAGACAGAGAGTGGACACAGAGACAGGGAGTGAACACAGAGACAGGGACCGAACAAAGAGACAGAGAGTGAACACAGAGACAGGGACCGAACAAAGAGACAGAGAGTGAACACAGAGACAGGGACCGAACAAAGAGACAGAGAGTGAACACAGAGACAGGGACCGAACAAAGAGACAGAGAGTGAACACAGAGACAGAGGGTGAACACAGAGACAGAGGGTGAACACAGAGACAGAATGAACAAAGAGACTGAGAGTGAACACAGAGACAGAGTGTGAACACAGAGACAGAGAGTGAACACAGAGACAGAGAGTGAATACAGGGACTGAGTGAACACAGAGACAGAGAGTGAACACAGAGAGAGGGAGTGAACACAGAGACAGAGAGTGAACACAGAGACAGAGTGTGAACACAGAGACAGAGAGTGAACACAGAGACAGAGAGTGAACACAGAGACAGAGAGTGAACACACAGACAGAGAGTGAACACAGAGACAGAGAGTGAATACAGGGACTGAGTGAACACAGAGACAGAGAGTGAACACACAGACAGAGAGTGAACACAGAGACAGAGAGTGAACACAGAGACAGAGAGAACACAGAGACAGAGTGAACACAGAGACAGAGAGTGAACACAGAGACAGAGAGTGAACACAGAGACAGAGAGTGAACACGGAGACAGAAAGTGAACACAGGCAGAATGAACACAGAGACAGAGAGCGAACACAGAGACAGAGAGTGAACACAGAGACAGAGAGTAAACACAGAGACAGAGAGTGAACACAGAGACAGAGAGAACACAGAGACAGAGTGTGAACACAGAGACAGAGAGAACACAGAGATTGAGAGTGAACACAGAGACAGAGAGCGAACACAGAGACAGAGAGTGAACACAGAGACAGAGAGCGAACACAGAGAAAGAGAGAACACAGAGATTGAGAGTGAACACAGAGACAGAGAGCGAACACAGAGACAGAGAGTGAACACAGAGACAGAGAGTGAACACAGAGACAGAGTGAACACAGAGACAGAGTGAACACAGAGACAGGGAACAAGCACAGAGACAGAGCGAACACAGAGACAGACAGTGGACACAGAGACAGAGGGTGAACACAGAGACAGAGAGTGAACACAGAGACAGAGTGAACACAGAGACAGAGAGTGAACACAGAGACAGAGAGAACACAGAGACAGAGAGTGAACACAAAGACAGAGAGTGGACACAGAGACAGAGAGTGAACACAGAGACAGAGTGAACACAGAGACAGAGAGCGAACTCAGAGACAGAGAGTGGACACAGAGACAGGGAGTGAACACAGAGACAGGGACCGAACAAAGAGACAGAGAGTGAACACAGACAGAATGAACACAGAGGCAGAAGGTGAACACAGAGACAGAATGAACAAAGAGACTGAGAGTGAACACAGAGACAGAGTGTGAACACAGAGACAGAGAGTGAACACAGAGACAGAGAGTGAATACAGGGACTGAGTGAACACAGAGACTGAGAGTGAACACAGAGACAGAGTGAGCACAGAGACAGAGAGCGAACTCAGAGACAGAGAGTGAACACAGAGACAGAGAGTGAACACAGAGACAGGGAGTGAACACAAAGACAGAGAGTGAACACAGAGACAGAGTGAGTACAGAGACAGAGAGCGAACACAGAGACAGAGAGTGGACACAGAGACAGGGAGTGAACACAGAGACACGGACCGAACAAAGAGACAGAGAGTGAACACAGACAGAATGAACACAGAGGCAGAAGGTGAACACAGAGACAGAATGAACAAAGAGACTGAGAGTGAACACAGAGACAGAGTGTGAACACAGAGACAGAGAGCGAACACAGAGACAGAGAGTGAACACAGAGACAGAGAGTGAACACAGAGACAGGGAGTGAACACAAAGACAGAGAGTGAACACAGAGACAGAGTGAGCACAGAGACAGAGAGCGAACACAGAGACAGAGAGTGGACACAGAGACAGGGAGTGAACACAGAGACAGGGACCGAACAAAGAGACAGAGAGTGAACACAGACAGAATGAACACAGAGGCAGAAGGTGAACACAGAGACAGAATGAACAAAGAGACTGAGAGTGAACACAGAGACAGAGTGTGAACACAGAGACAGAGAGTGAACACAGAGACAGAGAGTGAATACAGGGACTGAGTGAACACAGTGACAGAGAGTGAACACAGAGAGAGGGAGTGAACACAGAGACAGAGAGTGAACACAGAGACAGAGAGTGAACAGAGAGACAGAGAGTGAACACAGAGACAGAGAGTGAACACAGAGACAGAGAGTGAACACAGAGACAGAGAGTGAACACAGAGACAGAGAGTGAACACAGAGAGAGGGAGTGAACACAGAGACAGAGAGTGAACACAGAGACAGAGAGTGAACACACAGACAGAGAGTGAACACAGAGACAGAGAGTGAACACAGAGACAGAGAGAACACAGAGACAGGGACCGAACAAAGAGACAGAGAGTGAACACAGACAGAATGAACACAGAGGCAGAAGGTGAACACAGAGACAGAATGAACAAAGAGACTGAGAGTGAACACAGAGACAGAGTGTGAACACAGAGACAGAGAGTGAACACAGAGACAGAGAGTGAACACAGAGACAGAGAGTGAACACAAAGACAGAGAGCGAACACAGAGACAGAGTGAGTACAGAGACAGAGAGCGAACACAGAGACAGAGAGTGGACACAGAGACAGGGAGTGAACACAGAGACAGGGACCGAACAAAGAGACAGAGAGTGAACACAGACAGAATGAACACAGAGGCAGAAGGTGAACACAGAGACAGAGAGTGAACACAGAGACAGAGAGTGAACACAGAGACAGAGAGTGAACACAGAGACAGAGTGTGAACACAGAGACAGAGAGTGAACACAGAGACAGAGAGTGAACACAGAGACAGAGAGTGAACACAGAGACAGAGAGTGAACACAGAGACAGGGAGTGAACACAAAGACAGAGAGTGAAAACAGAGACAGAGTGAGCACAGAGACAGAGAGCGAACACAGAGACAGAGAGTGAACACAGAGACAGAGAGTGGACACAGAGACAGGGAGTGAACACAGAGACAGGGACCGAACAAAGAGACAGAGAGTGAACACAGAGACAGGGACCGAACAAAGAGACAGAGAGTGAACACAGAGACAGGGACCGAACAAAGAGACAGAGAGTGAACACAGAGACAGGGACCGAACAAAGAGACAGAGAGTGAACACAGAGACAGAGGGTGAACACAGAGACAGAGGGTGAACACAGAGACAGAATGAACAAAGAGACTGAGAGTGAACACAGAGACAGAGTGTGAACACAGAGACAGAGAGTGAACACAGAGACAGAGAGTGAATACAGGGACTGAGTGAACACAGAGACAGAGAGTGAACACAGAGAGAGGGAGTGAACACAGAGACAGAGAGTGAACACAGAGACAGAGTGTGAACACAGAGACAGAGAGTGAACACAGAGACAGAGAGTGAACACAGAGACAGAGAGTGAACACACAGACAGAGAGTGAACACAGAGACAGAGAGTGAATACAGGGACTGAGTGAACACAGAGACAGAGAGTGAACACACAGACAGAGAGTGAACACAGAGACAGAGAGTGAACACAGAGACAGAGAGAACACAGAGACAGAGTGAACACAGAGACAGAGAGTGAACACAGAGACAGAGAGTGAACACAGAGACAGAGAGTGAACACGGAGACAGAAAGTGAACACAGGCAGAATGAACACAGAGACAGAGAGCGAACACAGAGACAGAGAGTGAACACAGAGACAGAGAGTAAACACAGAGACAGAGAGTGAACACAGAGACAGAGAGAACACAGAGACAGAGTGTGAACACAGAGACAGAGAGAACACAGAGATTGAGAGTGAACACAGAGACAGAGAGCGAACACAGAGACAGAGAGTGAACACAGAGACAGAGAGCGAACACAGAGAAAGAGAGAACACAGAGATTGAGAGTGAACACAGAGACAGAGAGCGAACACAGAGACAGAGAGTGAACACAGAGACAGAGAGTGAACACAGAGACAGAGTGAACACAGAGACAGAGTGAACACAGAGACAGGGAACAAGCACAGAGACAGAGCGAACACAGAGACAGACAGTGGACACAGAGACAGAGGGTGAACACAGAGACAGAGAGTGAACACAGAGACAGAGAGCGAACACAGAGACAGAGAGTGAACACAGAGACAGAGAGTGAACACAGAGACAGAGAGTGAACACAGAGACAGAGTGTGAACACAGAGACAGAGAGTGAACACAGAGACAGAGAGTGAACACAGAGACAGAGAGTGAATACAGGGACTGAGTGAACACAGAGACAGAGAGTGAACACAGAGACAGAGAGTGAACACAGAGACAGAGAGAACACAGAGACAGAGAGTGAACAGAGAGACAGAGAGTGAACACAGAGACAGAGAGTGAACACACAGACAGAGAGTGAACACAGAGACAGAGAGTGAATACAGGGACTGAGTGAACACAGAGACAGAGAGTGAACACAGAGACAGAGAGTGAACACAGAGACAGAGAGAACACAGAGACAGAGAGAGAACACAGAGACAGAGAGTGAACACAGAGACAGAGAGTGAACACCGTGACAGAGAGTGAACACAGAGACAGAGAGTGAACACAGAGACAGAGAGCGAACACAGAGACAGAGAGAACACAGAGACAGAGAGTGAACACAGAGACAGAGAGTGAACACAGAGACAGAGAGTGAACACAGAGACAGAGTGGACACAGAGACAGAGAGTGAACACAGAGACAGAGAGTGAACACAGAGACAGAGAGTGAACACAGAGACAGAGAGTGAACACAGAGACAGAGAGTGAACACAGAGACAGAGAGTGAACACAGAGACAGAGAGAACACAGAGACAGAGTGTGAACACAGAGACAGAGAGAACACAGAGACAGAGAGTGAACACAGAGACAGAGAGTGAACACAGAGACAGAGAGAACACAGAGACAGAGAGTGAACAGAGAGACAGAGAGTGAACACAGAGACAGAGAGTGAACACACAGACAGAGAGTGAACACAGAGACAGAGAGTGAATACAGGGACTGAGTGAACACAGAGACAGAGAGTGAACACAGAGACAGTGAGTGAACACAGAGACAGAGAGAACACAGAGACAGAGAGTGAACACAGAGACAGGGAGTGAAGACAGAGACAGAGAGAGAACACAGAGACAGAGAGTGAACACAGAGACAGAGAGTGAACACCGTGACAGAGAGTGAACACAGAGACAGAGAGTGAACACAGAGACAGAGAGCGAACACAGAGACAGAGAGAACACAGAGACAGAGAGTGAACACAGAGACAGAGAGTGAACACAGAGACAGAGAGTGAACACAGAGACAGAGAGTGAACACAGAGACAGAGAGTGAACACAGAGACAGAGAGTGAACACAGAGACAGAGAGTGAACACAGAGACAGAGAGTGAACACAGAGACAGAGAGAACACAGAGACAGAGTGTGAACACAGAGACAGAGAGAACACAGAGATTGAGAGTGAACACAGCGACAGAGAGCGAACACAGAGACAGAGAGTGAACACAGAGACAGAGAGCGAACACAGAGAAAGAGAGAACACAGAGATTGAGAGTGAACACAGAGACAGAGAGCGAACACAGAGACAGAGAGTGAACACAGAGACAGAGAGTGAACACAGAGACAGAGTGAACACAGAGACAGAGTGAACACAGAGACAGAGTGAACACAGAGACAGGGAACAAGCACAGAGACAGAGCGAACACAGAGACAGACAGTGGACACAGAGACAGAGGGTGAACACAGAGACAGAGAGTGAACACAGAGACAGAGAGCGAACACAGAGACAGAGAGTGAACACAGAGACAGAGAGTGAACACAGAGACAGAGAGCGAACACAGAGACAGAGAGTGAACACAGAGACAGAGTGAACACAGAGACAGAGAGCGAACACAGAGACAGAGAGTGAACACAGAGACAGAGAGCGAACACAGAGACAGAGAGTGAAAACAGAGACAGAGAGTGAACACAGAGACAGAGAGCGAACACAGAGACAGAGAGTGAAAACAGAGACAGAGAGTGAACACACAGACAGAGAGTGAACACAGAGACAGAGAGTGAACACAGAGACAGAGAGCGAACACTGGGACAGAGAGTGAACACAGAGACAGAGAGTGAACACAGAGACAGAGAGTGAACACAGAGACAGAGAGCGAACACTGGGACAGAGAGTGAACACAGGGACAGAGAGTGAACACAGAGACAGAGAGTGAACACAGAGACAGAGTGAACACAGAGACAGAGAGAACACAGAGGCAGAGAGTGAACACAGAGACAGAGAGCGAACACAGAGACAGAGAGCGAACACAGAGACAGGGAGTGAACACAGAGACAGAGAGTGAACACAGAGACAGAGAGCGAACACAGAGACAGGGAGTGAACACAGAGACAGAGGGTGAACACAGAGACAGAGTGAACACAGAGACAGAGGGTGAACACAGAGACAGAGAGTGAACACAGAGACAGAGAGTGAACACAGAGACAGAGAGTGAACACAGAGACAGAGAGCGAACACAGAGACAGAGTGAACACAGAGACAGAGGGTGAACACAGAGACAGAGAGTGAACACAGAGACAGAGAGTGAACACAGAGACAGAGAGTGAACACAGAGACAGGGAGTGAACACAGAGACAGAGAGTGAACACAGAGACAGAGAGTGAACACAGAGACAGAGAGTGAACACAGAGACAGAGAGTGAACACAGAGACAGAGTGAACACAGAGACAGAGAGCGAACACAGAGACAGAGAGTGAACACAGAGACAGAGAGCGAACACAGAGACAGGGAGTGAACACAGAGACAGAGGGTGAACACAGAGACAGAGTGAACACAGAGACAGAGGGTGAACACAGAGACAGAGAGTGAACACAGAGACAGAGAGTGAACACAGAGACAGAGAGTGAACACAGAGACAGAGAGCGAACACAGAGACAGGGAGTGAACACAGAGACAGAGGGTGAACACAGAGACAGAGTGAACACAGAGACAGAGAGCGAACACAGAGACAGAGCGAACACAGAGACAGAGAGTGAACACAGAGACAGAGAGCGAACACAGAGACAGGGAGTGAACACAGAGACAGAGAGTGAACATAGAGACAGGGAGTGAACACAGAGACAGAGAGTGAACACAGAGACAGAGAGTGAACACAGAGACAGAGAGTGAACACAGAGACAGAGAGTGAACACAGGGACAGAGAGCGAACACAGAGACAGAGTGAACACAGAGACAGAGAGTGAACACAAAGACAGAGAGTGGACACAGAGACAGAGAGTGAACACAGAGACAGAGTGAACACAGAGACAGGGAGTGAACACAAAGACAGAGAGTGGACACAGAGACAGAGAGTGAACACAAAGACAGAGAGTGAACACAGAGACAGAGTGAGCACAGAGACAGAGAGTGGACACAGAGACAGAGAGTGAACACAAAGACAGAGAGTGAACACAGAGAAAGAGAGAACACAGAGATTGAGAGTGAACACAGAGACAGAGAGCGAACACAGAGACAGAGAGTGAACACAGAGAAAGAGAGAACACAGAGATTGAGAGTGAACACAGAGACAGAGAGCGAACACAGAGACAGAGAGTGAACACAGAGACAGAGTGAACACAGAGACAGAGTGAACACAGAGACAGAGTGAACACAGAGACAGAGTGAACACAGAGACAGAGTGAACACAGAGACAGAGTGAACACAGAGACAGGGAACAAGCACAGAGACAGAGCGAACACAGAGACAGACAGTGGACACAGAGACAGAGGGTGAACACAGAGACAGAGAGTGAACACAGAGACAGAGAGCGAACACAGAGACAGAGAGTGAACACAGAGACAGAGAGCGAACACAGAGACAGAGAGTGAACACAGAGACAGAGTGAACACAGAGACAGAGAGCGAACACAGAGACAGAGAGTGAACACAGAGACAGAGAGCGAACACAGAGACAGAGAGTGAAAACAGAGACAGAGTGCGAGCGCAGAGACAGAGAGTGAACACAGAGACAGAGTGAACACAGACAGAATGAACACAGAGACAGAGAGTGAACACAGAGACAGAGTGTGAACACAGAGACAGAGTGTGAACACAGAGACAGAGAGTGAACACAGAGACAGAGAGTGAACACCATGACAGAGAGTGAACACAGAGACAGAGAGTGAACACAGAGACAGAGAGTGAACACAGAGACAGAGAGCGAACACTGGGACAGAGAGTGAACACAGGGACAGAGAGTGAACACAGAGACAGAGAGTGAACACAGAGACAGAGAGCGAACACTGGGACAGAGAGTGAACACAGAGACAGAGAGTGAACACAGAGACAGAGAGTGAACACAGAGACAGAGAGCGAACACTGGGACAGAGAGTGAACACAGGGACAGAGAGTGAACACAGAGACAGAGAGTGAACACAGAGACAGAGTGAACACAGAGACAGAGAGAACACAGAGGCAGAGAGTGAACACAGAGACAGAGAGCGAACACAGAGACAGAGAGCGAACACAGAGACAGGGAGTGAACACAGAGACAGAGAGTGAACACAGAGACAGAGAGCGAACACAGAGACAGGGAGTGAACACAGAGACAGAGGGTGAACACAGAGACAGAGTGAACACAGAGACAGAGGGTGAACACAGAGACAGAGAGTGAACACAGAGACAGAGAGTGAACACAGAGACAGAGAGTGAACACAGAGACAGAGAGCGAACACAGAGACAGAGTGAACACAGAGACAGAGGGTGAACACAGAGACAGAGAGTGAACACAGAGACAGAGAGTGAACACAGAGACAGAGAGTGAACACAGAGACAGGGAGTGAACACAGAGACAGAGAGTGAACACAGAGACAGAGAGT
Source organism: Isurus oxyrinchus (assembly GCA_026770705.1). NCBI lineage: Eukaryota > Metazoa > Chordata > Chondrichthyes > Lamniformes > Lamnidae > Isurus > Isurus oxyrinchus. The sequence continues at coordinate 111,633,410 of JANJGN010000017.1, forward strand.
GAACACAGAGACAGAGAGTGAACACAGAGACAGAGAGTGAACACAGAGACAGAGTGAACACAGAGACAGAGAGCGAACACAGAGACAGAGAGTGAACACAGAGACAGAGAGCGAACACAGAGACAGGGAGTGAACACAGAGACAGAGGGTGAACACAGAGACAGAGTGAACACAGAGACAGAGGGTGAACACAGAGACAGAGAGTGAACACAGAGACAGAGAGTGAACACAGAGACAGAGAGTGAACACAGAGACAGAGAGCGAACACAGAGACAGGGAGTGAACACAGAGACAGAGGGTGAACACAGAGACAGAGTGAACACAGAGACAGAGAGCGAACACAGAGACAGAGCGAACACAGAGACAGAGAGTGAACACAGAGACAGAGAGCGAACACAGAGACAGGGAGTGAACACAGAGACAGAGAGTGAACATAGAGACAGGGAGTGAACACAGAGACAGAGAGTGAACACAGAGACAGAGAGTGAACACAGAGACAGAGAGTGAACACAGAGACAGAGAGTGAACACAGGGACAGAGAGCGAACACAGAGACAGAGTGAACACAGAGACAGAGAGTGAACACAAAGACAGAGAGTGGACACAGAGACAGAGAGTGAACACAGAGACAGAGTGAACACAGAGACAGGGAGTGAACACAAAGACAGAGAGTGGACACAGAGACAGAGAGTGAACACAAAGACAGAGAGTGAACACAGAGACAGAGTGAGCACAGAGACAGAGAGTGGACACAGAGACAGAGAGTGAACACAAAGACAGAGAGTGAACACAGAGACAGAGAGCGAACACAGAGACAGAGAGTGGACACAGAGACAGAGAGTGAACACAGAGACAGAGAGTGGACACAGAGACAGGGAGTGAACACAGAGACAGGGACCGAACAAAGAGACAGAGAGTGAACACAGACAGAATGAACACAGAGGCAGAAGGTGAACACAGAGACAGAATGAACAAAGAGACTGAGAGTGAACACAGAGACAGAGTGTGAACACAGAGACAGAGAGTGAACACAGAGACAGAGAGTGAACACAGAGACAGAGAGTGAACACAGAGACAGAGAGTGAACACAGAGACAGAGTGTGAACACAGAGACAGAGAGTGAACACAGAGACAGAGAGTGAATACAGGGACTGAGTGAACACAGAGACAGAGAGTGAACACACAGACAGAGAGTGAACACAGAGACAGAGAGTGAACACAGAGACAGAGAGAGAACACAGAGACAGAGAGTGAACACAGAGACAGAGTGTGAACACAGAGACAGAGTGAACACAGAGACAGAGAGTGAACACAGAGACAGAGTGAACACAGAGACAGAGTGTGAACACAGAGACAGAGAGTGAACACAGAGACAGAGAGTGAACACAGAGACAGAGAGTGAACACAGAGACAGAGTGTGAACACAGAGACAGAGAGTGAACACAGAGACAGAGAGTGAACACAGAGACAGAGAGTGAACACAGAGACAGAGAGTGAACACAGAGACAGAGTGTGAACACAGAGACAGAGAGTGAACACAGAGACAGAGAGTGAAGACAGAGACTGAGAGCGAGCGCAGAGACAGAGAGAGAACACAGAGACAGAGAGCGAACACTGGGACAGAGAGTGAACACAGAGACAGAGAGTGAACACAGAGACAGAGAGTGAACACAGAGACAGAGAGCGAACACTGGGACAGAGAGTGAACACAGGGACAGAGAGTGAACACAGAGACAGAGAGTGAACACAGAGACAGAGTGAACACAGAGACAGAGAGAACACAGAGGCAGAGATTGAACACAGAGACAGAGAGTGAACACAGAGACAGAGAGCGAACACAGAGACAGAGAGCGAACACAGAGAGAGGGAGTGAACACAGAGACAGAACGAACACAGAGACAGAGAGTGAACACAGAGACAGAGAGTGAACACAGAGACAGAGAGCGAAAACAGAGACAGAGAGCGAACACAGAGACAGAGAGCGAACACAGAGACAGGGAGTGAACACAGAGACAGAGGGTGAACACAGAGACAGAGTGAACACAGAGACAGAGGGTGAACACAGAGACAGAGAGTGAACACAGAGACAGAGAGCGAACACAGAGACAGAGAGCGAACACAGAGACAGAGCGAACACAGAGACAGAGAGTGAACACAGAGACAGAGAGTGAACACAGAGACAGAGCGAACACAGAGACAGAGAGCGAACACAGAGACAGAGCGAACACAGAGACAGAGAGTGAACACAGAGACAGAGAGCGAACACAGAGACAGGGAGTGAACACAGAGACAGAGAGTGAACACAGAGACAGAGAGTGAACACAGAGACAGAGAGTGAACACAGAGACAGAGAGTGGACACAGAGACAGAGAGTGAACACAGAGACAGAGAGTGAACACAGAGACAGAGTGAACACAGAGACAGAGAGTGAACACAGAGACAGAGTGAACACAGAGACAGGGAGTGAACACAGAGACAGAGAGTGAACACAGAGACAGGGAGTGAACACAAAGACAGAGAGTGGACACAGAGATAAGAGTGAACACAGAGACAGAGAGTGAACACAGAGACAGAGAGTGAACACAGAGACAGAGTGAACACAGAGACAGAGAGTGGACACAGAGACAGAGAGTGAACACAGAGACAGAGTGAACACAGAGACAGGGAGTGAACACAGAGACAGAGAGTGAACACAGAGACAGAGTGAACACAAAGACAGAGAGTGGACACAGAGACAGAGAGTGAACACAAAGACAGAGAGTGAACACAGAGACAGAGAGCGAACACAGAGACAGAGTGAGCACAGAGACAGAGAGTGAACACAGAGACAGAGAGTGAACACAGAGACAGAGAGTGGACACAGAGACAGAGAGTGAACACAGAGACAGAGAGTGAACACAGAGACAGAATGAACACAGAGACAGAGAGTGAACACAGAGACAGAGAGTGAACACAGAGACAGAGAGTGGACACAGAGACAGAGAGTGAACACAGAGACAGAGAGTGAACACAGAGACAGAGTGAACACAGAGACAGAGAGTGAACACAGAGACAGAGTGAACACAGAGACAGGGAGTGAACACAGAGACAGAGAGTGAACACAGAGACAGGGAGTGAACACAAAGACAGAGAGTGGACACAGAGATAAGAGTGAACACAGAGACAGAGAGTGAACACAGAGACAGAGAGTGAACACAGAGACAGAGTGAACACAGAGACAGAGAGTGGACACAGAGACAGAGAGTGAACACAGAGACAGAGTGAACACAGAGACAGGGAGTGAACACAGAGACAGAGAGTGAACACAGAGACAGAGTGAACACAAAGACAGAGAGTGGACACAGAGACAGAGAGTGAACACAAAGACAGAGAGTGAACACAGAGACAGATAGTGAACACAAAGACAGAGAGTGAACACAGAGACAGAGAGCGAACACAGAGACAGAGAGTGGACACAGAGACAGGGAGTGAACACAGAGACAGGGACCGAACAAAGAGACAGAGAGTGAACACAGAGACAGAGGGTGAACACAGAGACAGGGACCGAACATAGAGACAGAGAGTGAACACAGACAGAATGAACACAGAGGCAGAAGGTGAACACAGAGACAGAATGAACAAAGAGACTGAGAGTGAACACAGAGACAGAGTGTGAACACAGAGACAGAGAGTGAATACAGGGACTGAGTGAACACAGAGACAGAGAGTGAACACAGAGACAGAGAGTGAACACAGAGAGAGGGAGTGAACACAGAGACAGAGTGTGAACACAGAGACAGAGAGCGAACACAGAGACAGAGAGTGAACACAGAGACAGAGTGAACACAGAGACAGAGAGCGAACAAAGAGACAGAGAGTGAACACAGAGACAGAGAGCGAACACAGAGACAGAGTGAACACAGAGACTGAGAGTGAACACAGAGACAGAGAGTGGACACAGAGACAGAGTGAACAGAGAGACAGAGAGTGAACACAGACAGAATGAACACAGAGACAGAGAGCGAACACAGGGACAGAGTGAACAGAGAGACAGAGAGTGAACACAGAGACAGAGAGTGAACACAGAAATAGAGAGCGAACCCAGAGACAGAGAGTGAACACAGAGACAGAGTGAACACAGAGACAGAGTGAACACAGAGACAGAGTGAACACAGAGACAGAGAGTGAACACAGAGACAGAGAGTGAACACAGAGACAGAGAGTGAACACAGAGACAGAGAGTGAACACAGAGACAGAGAGTGAACACAGAGACAGAGAGTGAACACAGAGACAGAGGGTGAACACAGAGACAGAGTGAGCACAGAGACAGGGAGCGAACACCGGGACAGAGAGTGGACACAGAGACAGAGAGTGAACACAGAGACAGAGAGTGGACACAGAGACAGAGAGTGAACACAGAGACAGAGAGTGAACACAGAGACAGAGAGTGAACACAGAGACAGAGTGAACACAGAGACAGAGAGTGAACACAGAGACAGAGAGTGAACACAGAGACAGAGAGTGAACACAGAGACAGAGAGTGGACACAGAGACAGAGAGTGAACACAGAGACAGAGAGTGAACACAGAGACAGAGAGTGAACACAGAGACAGAGAGCGAACACAGAGACAGAGAGCGAACACATAGGCAGAGAGTGAACACAGAGACAGAACGAACACAGAGTCACAAAGAGACAGAGAGTGAACACAGAGACAGAGAGCGAACACTGGGACAGAGAGTGAACACAGAGACAGAGAGTGAACACAGAGACAGAGAGTGAACACAGAGACAGAGAGCGAACACTGGGACAGAGAGTGAACACAGGGACAGAGAGTGAACACAGGGACAGAGATTGAACACAGAGACAGAGAGTGAACACAGAGACAGAGAGCGAACACAGAGACAGAGAGCGAACACAGAGAGAGGGAGTGAACACAGAGACAGAACGAACACAGAGACAGAGAGTGAACACAGAGACAGAGAGTGAACACAGAGACAGAGAGCGAACACAGAGACAGAGAGCGAACACAGAGACAGAGAGCGAACACAGAGACAGGGAGTGAACACAGAGACAGAGGGTGAACACAGAGACAGAGTGAACACAGAGACAGAGGGTGAACACAGAGACAGAGAGTGAACACAGAGACAGAGAGCGAACACAGAGACAGAGAGCGAACACAGAGACAGAGCGAACACAGAGACAGAGAGTGAACACAGAGACAGAGAGTGAACACAGAGACAGAGCGAACACAGAGACAGAGAGCGAACACAGAGACAGAGCGAACACAGAGACAGAGAGTGAACACAGAGACAGAGAGCGAACACAGAGACAGGGAGTGAACACAGAGACAGAGAGTGAACACAGAGACAGAGAGTGAACACAGAGACAGAGAGTGAACACAGAGACAGAGAGTGGACACAGAGACAGAGAGTGAACACAGAGACAGAGAGTGAACACAGAGACAGAGTGAACACAGAGACAGAGAGTGAACACAGAGACAGAGAGAGAACACAGAGACAGAGGGTGAACACAGAGACAGAGAGTGAACACAGAGACAGAGTGAACACAGAGACAGAGTGAACACAGAGACAGAGTGAACACAGAGACAGGGAGTGAACACAGAGACAGAGAGTGAACACAGAGACAGGGAGTGAACACAAAGACAGAGAGTGGACACAGAGATAAGAGTGAACACAGAGACAGAGAGTGAACACAGAGACAGAGAGTGAACACAGAGACAGAGTGAACACAGAGACAGAGAGTGGACACAGAGACAGAGAGTGAACACAGAGACAGAGTGAACACAGAGACAGGGAGTGAACACAGAGACAGAGAGTGAACACAGAGACAGAGTGAACACAAAGACAGAGAGTGGACACAGAGACAGAGAGTGAACACAAAGACAGAGAGTGAACACAGAGACAGAGAGCGAACACAGAGACAGAGTGAGCACAGAGACAGAGAGTGAACACAGAGACAGAGAGTGAACACAGAGACAGAGAGTGGACACAGAGACAGAGAGTGAACACAGAGACAGAGAGTGAACACAGAGACAGAATGAACACAGAGACAGAGAGTGAACACAGAGACAGAGAGTGAACACAGAGACAGAGAGTGGACACAGAGACAGAGAGTGAACACAGAGACAGAGAGTGAACACAGAGACAGAGTGAACACAGAGACAGAGAGTGAACACAGAGACAGAGTGAACACAGAGACAGGGAGTGAACACAGAGACAGAGAGTGAACACAGAGACAGGGAGTGAACACAAAGACAGAGAGTGGACACAGAGATAAGAGTGAACACAGAGACAGAGAGTGAACACAGAGACAGAGAGTGAACACAGAGACAGAGTGAACACAGAGACAGAGAGTGGACACAGAGACAGAGAGTGAACACAGAGACAGAGTGAACACAGAGACAGGGAGTGAACACAGAGACAGAGAGTGAACACAGAGACAGAGTGAACACAAAGACAGAGAGTGGACACAGAGACAGAGAGTGAACACAAAGACAGAGAGTGAACACAGAGACAGAGAGCGAACACAGAGACAGAGAGTGGACACAGAGACAGGGAGTGAACACAGAGACAGGGACCGAACAAAGAGACAGAGAGTGAACACAGAGACAGAGGGTGAACACAGAGACAGGGACCGAACATAGAGACAGAGAGTGAACACAGACAGAATGAACACAGAGGCAGAAGGTGAACACAGAGACAGAATGAACAAAGAGACTGAGAGTGAACACAGAGACAGAGTGTGAACACAGAGACAGAGAGTGAATACAGGGACTGAGTGAACACAGAGACAGAGTGTGAACACAGAGACAGAGAGTGAATACAGGGACTGAGTGAACACAGAGACAGAGAGTGAACACAGAGAGAGGGAGTGAACACAGAGACAGAGTGTGAACACAGAGACAGAGAGTGAACACAGAGACAGAGAGTGAATACAGGGACTGAGTGAACACAGAGACAGAGAGTGAACACAGAGACAGAGAGTGAACACAGAGACAGAGAGAACACAGAGACAGAGAGTGAACAGAGAGACAGAGAGTGAACACAGAGACAGAGAGTGAACACAGAGACAGAGAGAGAACACAGAGACAGAGAGTGAACACAGAGACAGAGAGAGAACACAGAGACAGAGAGTGAACACAGAGACAGAGAGTGAACACAGAGACAGAGAGAACACAGAGACAGAGAGTGAACACAGAGACAGAGTGCGAGCGCAGAGACAGAGAGTGAACACGGAGACAGAAAGTGAACACAGAGACAGAGAGTGAACACAGAGACAGAGAGTGAACACAGAGACAGAGAGCGAACACAGAGACAGAGAGCGAACACAGAGACAGAGAGTGAACACAGAGTCAGAGAGAACACAGAGACAGAGTGTGAACACAGAAAAAGAGAGTACACAGAGATTGAGAGTGAACACAGAGACAGAGAGCGAACACAGAGACAGAGAGTGAACACAGAGACAGAGAGTGAACACAGAGACAGAGTGAACACAGAGACAGGGAACAAGCACAGAGACAGAGCGAACACAGAGACAGACAGTGGACACAGAGACAGAGGGTGAACACAGAGACAGAGAGTGAACACAGAGACAGAGAGCGAACACAGAGACAGAGAGTGAACACAGAGACAGAGAGTGGACACAGAGACAGAGAGCGAACACAGAGACAGAGAGAACACAGAGACAGAGAGTGAACACAGAGACAGAGAGCGAACACAGAGACAGAGAGTGAACACAGAGACAGAGCGAACACAGAGACAGAGAGTGAACACAGAGACAGAGAGTGAACACAGAGACAGAGAGTGAACACAGAGACAGAGAGTGAAAACAGAGACAGAGAGTGAACACAGAGACAGAATGAACACAGAGACAGAGAGCGAACACAGAAAAAGAGAGAGCACAGAGAGTGAGAGTGAACACAGAGACAGAGAGCGAACACAGGGACAGAGTGAACAGAGAGACAGAGAGTGAACACAGGGACAGAGATTCAACACAGAGACAGAGAGTGAACACAGAGACAGAGAGTGAACACAGAGACAGAGAGTGAACACAGAGTCAGAGAGAACACAGAGACAGAGTGTGAACACAGAAAAAGAGAGTGCACCGAGACAGAGAGCGAACACAGAGAAAGAGAGAACACAGAGATTGAGAGTGAACACAGAGACAGAGAGCGAACACAGAGACAGAGAGTGAACACAGAGACAGAGAGTGAACACAGAGACAGAGAGTGAATACAGGGACAGAGATTCAACACAGAGACAGAGAGTGAACACAGAGACAGAGAGTGAACACAGAAACAGTGTGTGAAAACAGAGACAGAGTGCGAGCGCAGAGACCGTGAGTGAGCACAGAGACAGAGAGTGAAAACAGTGACAGAGAGTGAACACAGGGACAGAGAGTGAACACAGAGACCGGGAGTGCACACAGAGACAGAGAGTGAACGATGAGACAGAGTGAACACAGAGACAGAGAGTGAACACAGAGACAGAGAGTGAACACAGAGACAGAGAGTGAACACAGAGACAGAGAGTGAACACAGAGACAGAGAGTGAACACAGAGACAGAGTGTGAACACAGAAATAGAGAGCGAACCCAGAGACAGAGAGTGAACACAGAGACAGAGAGTGAACACAGAGACAGAAAGTGAACACAGGCAGAATGAACACAGAGACAGAGAGCGAACACAGAGACAGAGAGTGAACACAGAGACAGAGAGTGAACACAGAGACAGAGAGTGAACACAGAGACAGAGAGAACACAGAGACAGAGTGTGAACACAGAAAAAGAGAGAGCACCGAGACAGAGAGCGAACACAGAGAAAGAGAGAACACAGAGATTGAGAGTGAACACAGAGACAGAGAGCGAACACAGAGACAGAGAGTGAACACAGAGACAGATAGTGAACACAGAGACAGAGAGTGAACACAGAGACAGAGAGTGAACACAGAGACAGAGAGAACACAGAGACAGAGTGTGAACACAGAAAAAGAGAGAGCACCGAGACAGAGAGCGAACACAGAGAAAGAGAGAACACAGAGATTGAGAGTGAACACAGAACAGAGAGCGAACACAGAGACAGAGAGTGAACACAGAGACAGAGAGTGAACACAGAGACAGAGTGAACACAGAGACAGAGTGAACACAGAGACAGAGTGAACACAGAGACAGGGAACAAGCACAGAGACAGAGCGAACACAGAGACAGACAGTGGACACAGAGACAGAGGGTGAACACAGAGACAGAGAGTGAACACAGAGACAGAGAGTGAACACAGAGACAGAGAGCGAACACAGAGACAGGGAGTGAACACTGAGACAGAGGGTGAACACAGAGACAGAGTGAACACAGAGACAGAGAGCGAACACAGAGACAGAGCGAACACTGAGACAGAGAGTGAACACAGAGACAGAGAGCGAACACAGAGACAGAGAGTGAACACAGAGACAGAGAGTGAACACAGAGACAGAGAGTGAACACAGAGACCGAGAGCGAACACAGAGACAGAGAGCGAACACAGAGACAGAGCGAACACAGAGACAGAGAGTGAACACAGAGACAGAGAGCGAACACAGAGACAGAGAGTGAACACAGAGACAGAGAGTGAACACAGAGACAGAGAGTGAACACAGAGACAGAGAGTGGACACAGAGACAGAGAGTGAACACAGAGACAGAGTGAACACAGAGACAGGGAGTGAACACAAAGACAGAGAGTGGACACAGAGACAGAGAGTGAACACAGAGACAGAGTGAACACAGAGACAGAGAGTGAACACAGAGACAGGGAGTGAACACAAAGACAGAGAGTGGACACAGAGACAGAGGGTGAACACAGAGACAGAGAGTGAACACAGAGACAGGGAGTGAACACAAAGACAGAGAGTGGACACAGAGACAGAGAGTGAACACAGACAGAATGAACACAGAGGCAGAGAGTGAACACAGAGACAGAATGAACAAAGAGACTGAGAGTGAACACAGAGACAGAGAGTGAACACAGAGACAGAGAGTGAACACAGAGACAGGGAGTGAACACAAAGACAGAGAGTGAACACAGAGACAGAGAGTGAACACAGAGACAGAGAGTGAACACAGAGACAGAGAGTGAACACAGAGAGAGAGAGTGAATACAGGGACTGAGTGAACACAGAGACAGAGAGTGAACACAGAGACAGAGAGTGGACACAGAGACAGAGAGTGAACACAGAGACAGAGTGAACACAGAGACAGAGAGTGGACACAGAGACAGAGAGTGAACACAGAGACAGAGAGTGAACACAGAGACAGGGAGTGAACACAAAGACAGAGAGTGGACACAGAGATAAGAGTGAACACAAAGACAGAGAGTGGACACAGAGACAGAGAGTGAACACAGAGACAGAGAGTGAACACAGAGACAGAGTGAACACAGAGACAGAGAGTGAACACAGAGACAGAGAGAACACAGAGACAGAGAGTGAACACAAAGACAGAGAGTGGACACAGAGACAGAGAGTGAACACAGAGACAGAGTGAACACAGAGACAGGGAGTGAACACAGAGACAGAGAGTGAACACAGAGACAGAGTGAGCACAGAGACAGAGAGCGAACTCAGAGACAGAGAGTGGACACAGAGACAGGGAGTGAACACAGAGACAGGGACCGAACAAAGAGACAGAGAGTGAACACAGACAGAATGAACACAGAGGCAGAAGGTGAACACAGAGACAGAATGAACAAAGAGACTGAGAGTGAACACAGAGACAGAGTGTGAACACAGAGACAGAGAGTGAACACAGAGACAGAGAGTGAACACAGAGACAGAGTGAGCACAGAGACAGAGAGCGAACTCAGAGACAGAGAGTGAACACAGAGACAGAGAGTGAACACAGAGACAGGGAGTGAACACAAAGACAGAGAGTGAACACAGAGACAGAGTGAGTACAGAGACAGAGAGCGAACACAGAGACAGAGAGTGGACACAGAGACAGGGAGTGAACACAGAGACACGGACCGAACAAAGAGACAGAGAGTGAACACAGACAGAATGAACACAGAGGCAGAAGGTGAACACAGAGACAGAATGAACAAAGAGACTGAGAGTGAACACAGAGACAGAGTGTGAACACAGAGACAGAGAGCGAACACAGAGACAGAGAGTGAACACAGAGACAGAGAGTGAACACAGAGACAGGGAGTGAACACAAAGACAGAGAGTGAACACAGAGACAGAGTGAGCACAGAGACAGAGAGCGAACACAGAGACAGAGAGTGGACACAGAGACAGGGAGTGAACACAGAGACAGGGACCGAACAAAGAGACAGAGAGTGAACACAGACAGAATGAACACAGAGGCAGAAGGTGAACACAGAGACAGAATGAACAAAGAGACTGAGAGTGAACACAGAGACAGAGTGTGAACACAGAGACAGAGAGTGAACACAGAGACAGAGAGTGAACACAGAGACAGAGAGTGAATACAGGGACTGAGTGAACACAGTGACAGAGAGTGAACACAGAGAGAGGGAGTGAACACAGAGACAGAGAGTGAACACAGAGACAGAGAGTGAACAGAGAGACAGAGAGTGAACACAGAGACAGAGAGTGAACACAGAGACAGAGAGTGAACACAGAGACAGAGAGTGAACACAGAGACAGAGAGTGAACACAGAGAGAGGGAGTGAACACAGAGACAGAGAGTGAACACAGAGACAGAGAGTGAACACACAGACAGAGAGTGAACACAGAGACAGAGAGTGAACACAGAGACAGAGAGAACACAGAGACAGGGACCGAACAAAGAGACAGAGAGTGAACACAGACAGAATGAACACAGAGGCAGAAGGTGAACACAGAGACAGAATGAACAAAGAGACTGAGAGTGAACACAGAGACAGAGTGTGAACACAGAGACAGAGAGTGAACACAGAGACAGAGAGTGAACACAGAGACAGAGAGTGAACACAAAGACAGAGAGCGAACACAGAGACAGAGTGAGTACAGAGACAGAGAGCGAACACAGAGACAGAGAGTGGACACAGAGACAGGGAGTGAACACAGAGACAGGGACCGAACAAAGAGACAGAGAGTGAACACAGACAGAATGAACACAGAGGCAGAAGGTGAACACAGAGACAGAGAGTGAACACAGAGACAGAGAGTGAACACAGAGACAGAGAGTGAACACAGAGACAGAGTGTGAACACAGAGACAGAGAGTGAACACAGAGACAGAGAGTGAACACAGAGACAGAGAGTGAACACAGAGACAGAGAGTGAACACAGAGACAGGGAGTGAACACAAAGACAGAGAGTGAAAACAGAGACAGAGTGAGCACAGAGACAGAGAGCGAACACAGAGACAGAGAGTGAACACAGAGACAGAGAGTGGACACAGAGACAGGGAGTGAACACAGAGACAGGGACCGAACAAAGAGACAGAGAGTGAACACAGAGACAGGGACCGAACAAAGAGACAGAGAGTGAACACAGAGACAGGGACCGAACAAAGAGACAGAGAGTGAACACAGAGACAGGGACCGAACAAAGAGACAGAGAGTGAACACAGAGACAGAGGGTGAACACAGAGACAGAGGGTGAACACAGAGACAGAATGAACAAAGAGACTGAGAGTGAACACAGAGACAGAGTGTGAACACAGAGACAGAGAGTGAACACAGAGACAGAGAGTGAATACAGGGACTGAGTGAACACAGAGACAGAGAGTGAACACAGAGAGAGGGAGTGAACACAGAGACAGAGAGTGAACACAGAGACAGAGTGTGAACACAGAGACAGAGAGTGAACACAGAGACAGAGAGTGAACACAGAGACAGAGAGTGAACACACAGACAGAGAGTGAACACAGAGACAGAGAGTGAATACAGGGACTGAGTGAACACAGAGACAGAGAGTGAACACACAGACAGAGAGTGAACACAGAGACAGAGAGTGAACACAGAGACAGAGAGAACACAGAGACAGAGTGAACACAGAGACAGAGAGTGAACACAGAGACAGAGAGTGAACACAGAGACAGAGAGTGAACACGGAGACAGAAAGTGAACACAGGCAGAATGAACACAGAGACAGAGAGCGAACACAGAGACAGAGAGTGAACACAGAGACAGAGAGTAAACACAGAGACAGAGAGTGAACACAGAGACAGAGAGAACACAGAGACAGAGTGTGAACACAGAGACAGAGAGAACACAGAGATTGAGAGTGAACACAGAGACAGAGAGCGAACACAGAGACAGAGAGTGAACACAGAGACAGAGAGCGAACACAGAGAAAGAGAGAACACAGAGATTGAGAGTGAACACAGAGACAGAGAGCGAACACAGAGACAGAGAGTGAACACAGAGACAGAGAGTGAACACAGAGACAGAGTGAACACAGAGACAGAGTGAACACAGAGACAGGGAACAAGCACAGAGACAGAGCGAACACAGAGACAGACAGTGGACACAGAGACAGAGGGTGAACACAGAGACAGAGAGTGAACACAGAGACAGAGAGCGAACACAGAGACAGAGAGTGAACACAGAGACAGAGAGTGAACACAGAGACAGAGAGTGAACACAGAGACAGAGTGTGAACACAGAGACAGAGAGTGAACACAGAGACAGAGAGTGAACACAGAGACAGAGAGTGAATACAGGGACTGAGTGAACACAGAGACAGAGAGTGAACACAGAGACAGAGAGTGAACACAGAGACAGAGAGAACACAGAGACAGAGAGTGAACAGAGAGACAGAGAGTGAACACAGAGACAGAGAGTGAACACACAGACAGAGAGTGAACACAGAGACAGAGAGTGAATACAGGGACTGAGTGAACACAGAGACAGAGAGTGAACACAGAGACAGAGAGTGAACACAGAGACAGAGAGAACACAGAGACAGAGAGAGAACACAGAGACAGAGAGTGAACACAGAGACAGAGAGTGAACACCGTGACAGAGAGTGAACACAGAGACAGAGAGTGAACACAGAGACAGAGAGCGAACACAGAGACAGAGAGAACACAGAGACAGAGAGTGAACACAGAGACAGAGAGTGAACACAGAGACAGAGAGTGAACACAGAGACAGAGTGGACACAGAGACAGAGAGTGAACACAGAGACAGAGAGTGAACACAGAGACAGAGAGTGAACACAGAGACAGAGAGTGAACACAGAGACAGAGAGTGAACACAGAGACAGAGAGTGAACACAGAGACAGAGAGAACACAGAGACAGAGTGTGAACACAGAGACAGAGAGAACACAGAGACAGAGAGTGAACACAGAGACAGAGAGTGAACACAGAGACAGAGAGAACACAGAGACAGAGAGTGAACAGAGAGACAGAGAGTGAACACAGAGACAGAGAGTGAACACACAGACAGAGAGTGAACACAGAGACAGAGAGTGAATACAGGGACTGAGTGAACACAGAGACAGAGAGTGAACACAGAGACAGTGAGTGAACACAGAGACAGAGAGAACACAGAGACAGAGAGTGAACACAGAGACAGGGAGTGAAGACAGAGACAGAGAGAGAACACAGAGACAGAGAGTGAACACAGAGACAGAGAGTGAACACCGTGACAGAGAGTGAACACAGAGACAGAGAGTGAACACAGAGACAGAGAGTGAACACAGAGACAGAGAGTGAACACAGAGACAGAGAGAACACAGAGACAGAGAGTGAACACAGAGACAGAGAGTGAACACAGAGACAGAGAGTGAACACAGAGACAGAGAGTGAACACAGAGACAGAGAGTGAACACAGAGACAGAGAGTGAACACAGAGACAGAGAGTGAACACAGAGACAGAGAGTGAACACAGAGACAGAGAGAACACAGAGACAGAGTGTGAACACAGAGACAGAGAGAACACAGAGATTGAGAGTGAACACAGCGACAGAGAGCGAACACAGAGACAGAGAGTGAACACAGAGACAGAGAGCGAACACAGAGAAAGAGAGAACACAGAGATTGAGAGTGAACACAGAGACAGAGAGCGAACACAGAGACAGAGAGTGAACACAGAGACAGAGAGTGAACACAGAGACAGAGTGAACACAGAGACAGAGTGAACACAGAGACAGAGTGAACACAGAGACAGGGAACAAGCACAGAGACAGAGCGAACACAGAGACAGACAGTGGACACAGAGACAGAGGGTGAACACAGAGACAGAGAGTGAACACAGAGACAGAGAGTGAACACAGAGACAGAGAGTGAACACAGAGACAGAGAGTGAACACAGAGACAGAGAGTGAACACAGAGACAGAGAGCGAACACAGAGACAGAGAGTGAACACAGAGACAGAGAGTGAACACAGAGACAGAGAGCGAACACAGAGACAGAGAGTGAACACAGAGACAGAGTGAACACAGAGACAGAGAGCGAACACAGAGACAGAGAGTGAACACAGAGACAGAGAGCGAACACAGAGACAGAGAGTGAAAACAGAGACAGAGAGTGAACACAGAGACAGAGAGCGAACACAGAGACAGAGAGTGAAAACAGAGACAGAGAGTGAACACACAGACAGAGAGTGAACACAGAGACAGAGAGTGAACACAGAGACAGAGAGCGAACACTGGGACAGAGAGTGAACACAGAGACAGAGAGTGAACACAGAGACAGAGAGTGAACACAGAGACAGAGAGCGAACACTGGGACAGAGAGTGAACACAGGGACAGAGAGTGAACACAGAGACAGAGAGTGAACACAGAGACAGAGTGAACACAGAGACAGAGAGAACACAGAGGCAGAGAGTGAACACAGAGACAGAGAGCGAACACAGAGACAGAGAGCGAACACAGAGACAGGGAGTGAACACAGAGACAGAGAGTGAACACAGAGACAGAGAGCGAACACAGAGACAGGGAGTGAACACAGAGACAGAGGGTGAACACAGAGACAGAGTGAACACAGAGACAGAGGGTGAACACAGAGACAGAGAGTGAACACAGAGACAGAGAGTGAACACAGAGACAGAGAGTGAACACAGAGACAGAGAGCGAACACAGAGACAGAGTGAACACAGAGACAGAGGGTGAACACAGAGACAGAGAGTGAACACAGAGACAGAGAGTGAACACAGAGACAGAGAGTGAACACAGAGACAGGGAGTGAACACAGAGACAGAGAGTGAACACAGAGACAGAGAGTGAACACAGAGACAGAGAGTGAACACAGAGACAGAGAGTGAACACAGAGACAGAGTGAACACAGAGACAGAGAGCGAACACAGAGACAGAGAGTGAACACAGAGACAGAGAGCGAACACAGAGACAGGGAGTGAACACAGAGACAGAGGGTGAACACAGAGACAGAGTGAACACAGAGACAGAGGGTGAACACAGAGACAGAGAGTGAACACAGAGACAGAGAGTGAACACAGAGACAGAGAGTGAACACAGAGACAGAGAGCGAACACAGAGACAGGGAGTGAACACAGAGACAGAGGGTGAACACAGAGACAGAGTGAACACAGAGACAGAGAGCGAACACAGAGACAGAGCGAACACAGAGACAGAGAGTGAACACAGAGACAGAGAGCGAACACAGAGACAGGGAGTGAACACAGAGACAGAGAGTGAACATAGAGACAGGGAGTGAACACAGAGACAGAGAGTGAACACAGAGACAGAGAGTGAACACAGAGACAGAGAGTGAACACAGAGACAGAGAGTGAACACAGGGACAGAGAGCGAACACAGAGACAGAGTGAACACAGAGACAGAGAGTGAACACAAAGACAGAGAGTGGACACAGAGACAGAGAGTGAACACAGAGACAGAGTGAACACAGAGACAGGGAGTGAACACAAAGACAGAGAGTGGACACAGAGACAGAGAGTGAACACAAAGACAGAGAGTGAACACAGAGACAGAGTGAGCACAGAGACAGAGAGTGGACACAGAGACAGAGAGTGAACACAAAGACAGAGAGTGAACACAGAGAAAGAGAGAACACAGAGATTGAGAGTGAACACAGAGACAGAGAGCGAACACAGAGACAGAGAGTGAACACAGAGAAAGAGAGAACACAGAGATTGAGAGTGAACACAGAGACAGAGAGCGAACACAGAGACAGAGAGTGAACACAGAGACAGAGTGAACACAGAGACAGAGTGAACACAGAGACAGAGTGAACACAGAGACAGAGTGAACACAGAGACAGAGTGAACACAGAGACAGAGTGAACACAGAGACAGGGAACAAGCACAGAGACAGAGCGAACACAGAGACAGACAGTGGACACAGAGACAGAGGGTGAACACAGAGACAGAGAGTGAACACAGAGACAGAGAGCGAACACAGAGACAGAGAGTGAACACAGAGACAGAGAGCGAACACAGAGACAGAGAGTGAACACAGAGACAGAGTGAACACAGAGACAGAGAGTGAACACAGAGACAGAGTGAACACAGACAGAATGAACACAGAGACAGAGAGTGAACACAGAGACAGAGTGTGAACACAGAGACAGAGTGTGAACACAGAGACAGAGAGTGAACACAGAGACAGAGAGTGAACACCATGACAGAGAGTGAACACACAGACAGAGAGTGAACACAGAGACAGAGAGTGAACACAGAGACAGAGAGCGAACACTGGGACAGAGAGTGAACACAGGGACAGAGAGTGAACACAGAGACAGAGAGTGAACACAGAGACAGAGAGCGAACACTGGGACAGAGAGTGAACACAGAGACAGAGAGTGAACACAGAGACAGAGAGTGAACACAGAGACAGAGAGCGAACACTGGGACAGAGAGTGAACACAGGGACAGAGAGTGAACACAGAGACAGAGAGTGAACACAGAGACAGAGTGAACACAGAGACAGAGAGAACACAGAGGCAGAGAGTGAACACAGAGACAGAGAGCGAACACAGAGACAGAGAGCGAACACAGAGACAGGGAGTGAACACAGAGACAGAGAGTGAACACAGAGACAGAGAGTGAACACAGAGACAGAGAGTGAACACAGAGACAGAGAGTGAACACAGAGACAGAGAGTGAACACAGAGACAGAGAGCGAACACAGAGACAGAGTGAACACAGAGACAGAGGGTGAACACAGAGACAGAGAGTGAACACAGAGACAGAGAGTGAACACAGAGACAGAGAGTGAACACAGAGACAGGGAGTGAACACAGAGACAGAGAGTGAACACAGAGACAGAGAGTGAACACAGAGACAGAGAGTGAACACAGAGACAGAGAGTGAACACAGAGACAGAGTGAACACAGAGACAGAGAGCGAACACAGAGACAGAGAGTGAACACAGAGACAGAGAGCGAACACAGAGACAGGGAGTGAACACAGAGACAGAGGGTGAACACAGAGACAGAGTGAACACAGAGACAGAGGGTGAACACAGAGACAGAGAGTGAACACAGAGACAGAGAGTGAACACAGAGACAGAGAGTGAACACAGAGACAGAGAGCGAACACAGAGACAGGGAGTGAACACAGAGACAGAGGGTGAACACAGAGACAGAGTGAACACAGAGACAGAGAGCGAACACAGAGACAGAGCGAACACAGAGACAGAGAGTGAACACAGAGACAGAGAGCGAACACAGAGACAGGGAGTGAACACAGAGACAGAGAGTGAACATAGAGACAGGGAGTGAACACAGAGACAGAGAGTGAACACAGAGACAGAGAGTGAACACAGAGACAGAGAGTGAACACAGAGACAGAGAGTGAACACAGGGACAGAGAGCGAACACAGAGACAGAGTGAACACAGAGACAGAGAGTGAACACAAAGACAGAGAGTGGACACAGAGACAGAGAGTGAACACAGAGACAGAGTGAACACAGAGACAGGGAGTGAACACAAAGACAGAGAGTGGACACAGAGACAGAGAGTGAACACAAAGACAGAGAGTGAACACAGAGACAGAGTGAGCACAGAGACAGAGAGTGGACACAGAGACAGAGAGTGAACACAAAGACAGAGAGTGAACACAGAGACAGAGAGCGAACACAGAGACAGAGAGTGGACACAGAGACAGAGAGTGAACACAGAGACAGAGAGTGGACACAGAGACAGGGAGTGAACACAGAGACAGGGACCGAACAAAGAGACAGAGAGTGAACACAGACAGAATGAACACAGAGGCAGAAGGTGAACACAGAGACAGAATGAACAAAGAGACTGAGAGTGAACACAGAGACAGAGTGTGAACACAGAGACAGAGAGTGAACACAGAGACAGAGAGTGAACACAGAGACAGAGAGTGAACACAGAGACAGAGAGTGAACACAGAGACAGAGAGTGAACACAGAGACAGAGAGTGAATACAGGGACTGAGTGAACACAGAGACAGAGAGTGAACACACAGACAGAGAGTGAACACAGAGACAGAGTGTGAACACAGAGACAGAGAGTGAACACAGAGACAGAGAGTGAATACAGGGACTGAGTGAACACAGAGACAGAGAGTGAACACACAGACAGAGAGTGAACACAGAGACAGAGAGTGAACACAGAGACAGAGAGAGAACACAGAGACAGAGAGTGAACACAGAGACAGAGTGTGAACACAGAGACAGAGTGAACACAGAGACAGAGAGTGAACACAGAGACAGAGTGAACACAGAGACAGAGTGTGAACACAGAGACAGAGAGTGAACACAGAGACAGAGAGTGAACACAGAGACAGAGAGTGAACACAGAGACAGAGTGTGAACACAGAGACAGAGAGTGAACACAGAGACAGAGAGTGAACACAGAGACAGAGAGTGAACACAGAGACAGAGAGTGAACACAGAGACAGAGTGTGAACACAGAGACAGAGAGTGAACACAGAGACAGAGAGTGAAGACAGAGACTGAGAGCGAGCGCAGAGACAGAGAGAGAACACAGAGACAGAGAGCGAACACTGGGACAGAGAGTGAACACAGAGACAGAGAGTGAACACAGAGACAGAGAGTGAACACAGAGACAGAGAGCGAACACTGGGACAGAGAGTGAACACAGGGACAGAGAGTGAACACAGAGACAGAGAGTGAACACAGAGACAGAGTGAACACAGAGACAGAGAGAACACAGAGGCAGAGATTGAACACAGAGACAGAGAGTGAACACAGAGACAGAGAGCGAACACAGAGACAGAGAGCGAACACAGAGAGAGGGAGTGAACACAGAGACAGAACGAACACAGAGACAGAGAGTGAACACAGAGACAGAGAGTGAACACAGAGACAGAGAGCGAAAACAGAGACAGAGAGCGAACACAGAGACAGAGAGCGAACACAGAGACAGGGAGTGAACACAGAGACAGAGGGTGAACACAGAGACAGAGTGAACACAGAGACAGAGGGTGAACACAGAGACAGAGAGTGAACACAGAGACAGAGAGCGAACACAGAGACAGAGAGCGAACACAGAGACAGAGCGAACACAGAGACAGAGAGTGAACACAGAGACAGAGAGTGAACACAGAGACAGAGCGAACACAGAGACAGAGAGCGAACACAGAGACAGAGCGAACACAGAGACAGAGAGTGAACACAGAGACAGAGAGCGAACACAGAGACAGGGAGTGAACACAGAGACAGAGAGTGAACACAGAGACAGAGAGTGAACACAGAGACAGAGAGTGAACACAGAGACAGAGAGTGGACACAGAGACAGAGAGTGAACACAGAGACAGAGAGTGAACACAGAGACAGAGTGAACACAGAGACAGAGAGTGAACACAGAGACAGAGTGAACACAGAGACAGGGAGTGAACACAGAGACAGAGAGTGAACACAGAGACAGGGAGTGAACACAAAGACAGAGAGTGGACACAGAGATAAGAGTGAACACAGAGACAGAGAGTGAACACAGAGACAGAGAGTGAACACAGAGACAGAGTGAACACAGAGACAGAGAGTGGACACAGAGACAGAGAGTGAACACAGAGACAGAGTGAACACAGAGACAGGGAGTGAACACAGAGACAGAGAGTGAACACAGAGACAGAGTGAACACAAAGACAGAGAGTGGACACAGAGACAGAGAGTGAACACAAAGACAGAGAGTGAACACAGAGACAGAGAGCGAACACAGAGACAGAGTGAGCACAGAGACAGAGAGTGAACACAGAGACAGAGAGTGAACACAGAGACAGAGAGTGGACACAGAGACAGAGAGTGAACACAGAGACAGAGAGTGAACACAGAGACAGAATGAACACAGAGACAGAGAGTGAACACAGAGACAGAGAGTGAACACAGAGACAGAGAGTGGACACAGAGACAGAGAGTGAACACAGAGACAGAGAGTGAACACAGAGACAGAGTGAACACAGAGACAGAGAGTGAACACAGAGACAGAGTGAACACAGAGACAGGGAGTGAACACAGAGACAGAGAGTGAACACAGAGACAGGGAGTGAACACAAAGACAGAGAGTGGACACAGAGATAAGAGTGAACACAGAGACAGAGAGTGAACACAGAGACAGAGAGTGAACACAGAGACAGAGTGAACACAGAGACAGAGAGTGGACACAGAGACAGAGAGTGAACACAGAGACAGAGTGAACACAGAGACAGGGAGTGAACACAGAGACAGAGAGTGAACACAGAGACAGAGTGAACACAAAGACAGAGAGTGGACACAGAGACAGAGAGTGAACACAAAGACAGAGAGTGAACACAGAGACAGATAGTGAACACAAAGACAGAGAGTGAACACAGAGACAGAGAGCGAACACAGAGACAGAGAGTGGACACAGAGACAGGGAGTGAACACAGAGACAGGGACCGAACAAAGAGACAGAGAGTGAACACAGAGACAGAGGGTGAACACAGAGACAGGGACCGAACATAGAGACAGAGAGTGAACACAGACAGAATGAACACAGAGGCAGAAGGTGAACACAGAGACAGAATGAACAAAGAGACTGAGAGTGAACACAGAGACAGAGTGTGAACACAGAGACAGAGAGTGAATACAGGGACTGAGTGAACACAGAGACAGAGAGTGAACACAGAGACAGAGAGTGAACACAGAGAGAGGGAGTGAACACAGAGACAGAGTGTGAACACAGAGACAGAGAGTGAACACAGAGACAGAGAGTGAATACAGGGACTGAGTGAACACAGAGACAGAGAGTGAACACAGAGACAGAGAGTGAACACAGAGACAGAGAGAACACAGAGACAGAGAGTGAACAGAGAGACAGAGAGTGAACACAGAGACAGAGAGTGAACACAGAGACAGAGAGAGAACACAGAGACAGAGAGTGAACACAGAGACAGAGAGAGAACACAGAGACAGAGAGTGAACACAGAGACAGAGAGTGAACACAGAGACAGAGAGAACACAGAGACAGAGAGTGAACACAGAGACAGAGTGCGAGCGCAGAGACAGAGAGTGAACACGGAGACAGAAAGTGAACACAGAGACAGAGAGTGAACACAGAGACAGAGAGTGAACACAGAGACAGAGAGCGAACACAGAGACAGAGAGCGAACACAGAGACAGAGAGTGAACACAGAGTCAGAGAGAACACAGAGACAGAGTGTGAACACAGAAAAAGAGAGTGCACCGAGACAGAGAGCGAACACAGAGACAGAGAGTGAACACAGAGACAGAGAGTGAACACAGAGACAGAGAGAACACAGAGACAGAGCGAACACAGAGACAGACAGTGGACACAGAGACAGAGGGTGAACACAGAGACAGAGAGTGAACACAGAGACAGAGAGCGAACACAGAGACAGAGAGTGAACACAGAGACAGAGAGTGGACACAGAGACAGAGAGCGAACACAGAGACAGAGAGAACACAGAGACAGAGAGTGAACACAGAGACAGAGAGCGAACACAGAGACAGAGAGTGAACACAGAGACAGAGCGAACACAGAGACAGAGAGTGAACACAGAGACAGAGAGTGAACACAGAGACAGAGAGTGAACACAGAGACAGAGAGTGAAAACAGAGACAGAGAGTGAACACAGAGACAGAATGAACACAGAGACAGAGAGCGAACACAGAAAAAGAGAGAGCACAGAGAGTGAGAGTGAACACAGAGACAGAGAGCGAACACAGGGACAGAGTGAACAGAGAGACAGAGAGTGAACACAGAGACAGAGATTCAACACAGAGACAGAGAGTGAACACAGAGACAGAGAGTGAACACAGAGACAGAGAGTGAACACAGAGTCAGAGAGAACACAGAGACAGAGTGTGAACACAGAAAAAGAGAGTGCACCGAGACAGAGAGCGAACACAGAGAAAGAGAGAACACAGAGATTGAGAGTGAACACAGAGACAGAGAGCGAACACAGAGACAGAGAGTGAACACAGAGACAGAGAGTGAACACAGGGACAGAGATTCAACACAGAGACAGAGAGTGAACACAGAGACAGAGAGTGAACACAGAAACAGTGTGTGAAAACAGAGACAGAGTGCGAGCGCAGAGACCGTGAGTGAGCACAGAGACAGAGAGTGAAAACAGTGACAGAGAGTGAACACAGGGACAGAGAGTGAACACAGAGACCGGGAGTGCACACAGAGACAGAGAGTGAACGATGAGACAGAGTGAACACAGAGACAGAGAGTGAACACAGAGACAGAGAGTGAACACAGAGACAGAGAGTGAACACAGAGACAGAGAGTGAACACAGAGACAGAGAGTGAACACAGAGACAGAGAGTGAACACAGAGACAGAGAGTGAACACAGAGACAGAGAGTGAACACAGAGACAGAGAGTGAACACAGAGACAGAGAGTGAACACAGAGACAGAGAGTGAACACAGAGACAGAGTGTGAACACAGAAATAGAGAGCGAACCCAGAGACAGAGAGTGAACACAGAGACAGAGAGTGAACACAGAGACAGAAAGTGAACACAGGCAGAATGAACACAGAGACAGAGAGCGAACACAGAGACAGAGAGTGAACACAGAGACAGAGAGTGAACACAGAGACAGAGAGTGAACACAGAGACAGAGAGAACACAGAGACAGAGTGTGAACACAGAAAAAGAGAGAGCACCGAGACAGAGAGCGAACACAGAGAAAGAGAGAACACAGAGATTGAGAGTGAACACAGAGACAGAGAGCGAACACAGAGACAGAGAGTGAACACAGAGACAGATAGTGAACACAGAGACAGAGAGTGAACACAGAGACAGAGAGTGAACACAGAGACAGAGAGAACACAGAGACAGAGTGTGAACACAGAAAAAGAGAGAGCACCGAGACAGAGAGCGAACACAGAGAAAGAGAGAACACAGAGATTGAGAGTGAACACAGAACAGAGAGCGAACACAGAGACAGAGAGTGAACACAGAGACAGAGAGTGAACACAGAGACAGAGTGAACACAGAGACAGAGTGAACACAGAGACAGAGTGAACACAGAGACAGGGAACAAGCACAGAGACAGAGCGAACACAGAGACAGACAGTGGACACAGAGACAGAGGGTGAACACAGAGACAGAGAGTGAACACAGAGACAGAGAGTGAACACAGAGACAGAGAGCGAACACAGAGACAGGGAGTGAACACTGAGACAGAGGGTGAACACAGAGACAGAGTGAACACAGAGACAGAGAGCGAACACAGAGACAGAGCGAACACTGAGACAGAGAGTGAACACAGAGACAGAGAGCGAACACAGAGACAGAGAGTGAACACAGAGACAGAGAGTGAACACAGAGACAGAGAGTGAACACAGAGACCGAGAGCGAACACAGAGACAGAGAGCGAACACAGAGACAGAGCGAACACAGAGACAGAGAGTGAACACAGAGACAGAGAGCGAACACAGAGACAGAGAGTGAACACAGAGACAGAGAGTGAACACAGAGACAGAGAGTGAACACAAAGACAGAGAGTGGACACAGAGACAGAGAGTGAACACAGAGACAGAGAGTGGACACAGAGACAGAGAGTGAACACAGAGACAGAGTGAACACAGAGACAGGGAGTGAACACAAAGACAGAGAGTGGACACAGAGACAGAGAGTGAACACAGAGACAGAGTGAACACAGAGACAGAGAGTGAACACAGAGACAGGGAGTGAACACAAAGACAGAGAGTGGACACAGAGACAGAGGGTGAACACAGAGACAGAGAGTGAACACAGAGACAGAGAGTGAACACAGAGACAGAGAGTGAACACAGAGACAGAGAGTGAACACAGAGACAGGGAGTGAACACAAAGACAGAGAGTGGACACAGAGACAGAGAGTGAACACAGACAGAATGAACACAGAGGCAGAGAGTGAACACAGAGACAGAATGAACAAAGAGACTGAGAGTGAACACAGAGACAGAGAGTGAACACAGAGACAGAGAGTGAACACAGAGACAGGGAGTGAACACAAAGACAGAGAGTGAACACAGAGAGAGAGAGTGAATACAGGGACTGAGTGAACACAGAGACAGAGAGTGAACACAGAGAGAGAGAGTGAATACAGGGACTGAGTGAACACAGAGACAGAGAGTGAACACAGAGACAGAGAGTGAACACAGAGACAGAGAGTGAACACAGAGACAGAGAGTGAACACAGAGAGAGAGAGTGAATACAGGGACTGAGTGAACACAGAGACAGAGAGTGAACACAGAGACAGAGAGTGGACACAGAGACAGAGAGTGAACACAGAGACAGAGTGAACACAGAGACAGGGAGTGAACACAGAGACAGAGAGTGAACACAGAGACAGGGAGTGAACACAAAGACAGAGAGTGGACACAGAGATAAGAGTGAACACAAAGACAGAGAGTGGACACAGAGACAGAGAGTGAACACAGAGACAGAGAGTGAACACAGAGACAGAGTGAACACAGAGACAGAGAGTGAACACAGAGACAGAGAGAACACAGAGACAGAGAGTGGACACAGAGACAGAGAGTGAACACAGAGACAGAGTGAACACAGAGACAGGGAGTGAACACAAAGACAGAGAGTGGACACAGAGACAGAGAGTGAACACAGAGACAGAGAGTGAACACAGAGACAGAGAGTGAACACAGAGACAGAGAGTGAACACAGAGACAGAGAGCGAACACAGAGACAGGGAGTGAACACAGAGACAGAGGGTGAACACAGAGACAGAGTGAACACAGAGACAGAGAGCGAACACAGAGACAGAGCGAACACAGAGACAGAGAGTGAACACAGAGACAGAGAGCGAACACAGAGACAGGGAGTGAACACAGAGACAGAGAGTGAACATAGAGACAGGGAGTGAACACAGAGACAGAGAGTGAACACAGAGACAGAGAGTGAACACAGAGACAGAGAGTGAACACAGAGACAGAGAGTGAACACAGGGACAGAGAGCGAACACAGAGACAGAGTGAACACAGAGACAGAGAGTGAACACAAAGACAGAGAGTGGACACAGAGACAGAGAGTGAACACAGAGACAGAGTGAACACAGAGACAGGGAGTGAACACAAAGACAGAGAGTGGACACAGAGACAGAGAGTGAACACAAAGACAGAGAGTGAACACAGAGACAGAGTGAGCACAGAGACAGAGAGCGAACTCAGAGACAGAGAGTGGACACAGAGACAGGGAGTGAACACAGAGACAGGGACCGAACAAAGAGACAGAGAGTGAACACAGACAGAATGAACACAGAGGCAGAAGGTGAACACAGAGACAGAATGAACAAAGAGACTGAGAGTGAACACAGAGACAGAGTGTGAACACAGAGACAGAGAGTGAACACAGAGACAGAGAGTGAATACAGGGACTGAGTGAACACAGAGACTGAGAGTGAACACAGAGACAGAGTGAGCACAGAGACAGAGAGAACACAGAGACAGAGAGCGAACTCAGAGACAGAGAGTGAACACAGAGACAGAGAGTGAACACAGAGACAGGGAGTGAACACAAAGACAGAGAGTGAACACAGAGACAGAGTGAGTACAGAGACAGAGAGCGAACACAGAGACAGAGAGTGGACACAGAGACAGGGAGTGAACACAGAGACACGGACCGAACAAAGAGACAGAGAGTGAACACAGACAGAATGAACACAGAGGCAGAAGGTGAACACAGAGACAGAATGAACAAAGAGACTGAGAGTGAACACAGAGACAGAGTGTGAACACAGAGACAGAGAGCGAACACAGAGACAGAGAGTGAACACAGAGACAGAGAGTGAACACAGAGACAGGGAGTGAACACAAAGACAGAGAGTGAACACAGAGACAGAGTGAGCACAGAGACAGAGAGCGAACACAGAGACAGAGAGTGGACACAGAGACAGGGAGTGAACACAGAGACAGGGACCGAACAAAGAGACAGAGAGTGAACACAGACAGAATGAACACAGAGGCAGAAGGTGAACACAGAGACAGAATGAACAAAGAGACTGAGAGTGAACACAGAGACAGAGTGTGAACACAGAGACAGAGAGTGTACACAGAGACAGAGAGTGAATACAGGGACTGAGTGAACACAGAGACAGAGAGTGAACACAGAGACAGAGAGTGAACACAGAGAGAGGGAGTGAACACAGAGACAGAGAGTGAACACAGAGACAGAGAGTGAACAGAGAGACAGAGAGTGAACACAGAGACAGAGAGTGAACACAGAGACAGAGAGTGAACACAGAGACAGAGAGTGAACACAGAGACAGAGAGTGAACACAGAGAGAGGGAGTGAACACAGAGACAGAGAGTGAACACAGAGACAGAGAGTGAACACACAGACAGAGAGTGAACACAGAGACAGAGAGTGAACACAGAGACAGAGAGTGAATACAGGGACTGAGTGAACACAGAGACAGAGAGAACACAGAGACAGGGACCGAACAAAGAGACAGAGAGTGAACACAGACAGAATGAACACAGAGGCAGAAGGTGAACACAGAGACAGAATGAACAAAGAGACTGAGAGTGAACACAGAGACAGAGTGTGAACACAGAGACAGAGAGTGAACACAGAGACAGAGAGTGAACACAGAGACAGAGAGTGAACACAAAGACAGAGAGCGAACACAGAGACAGAGTGAGTACAGAGACAGAGAGCGAACACAGAGACAGAGAGTGGACACAGAGACAGGGAGTGAACACAGAGACAGGGACCGAACAAAGAGACAGAGAGTGAACACAGACAGAATGAACACAGAGGCAGAAGGTGAACACAGAGACAGAGAGTGAACACAGAGACAGAGAGTGAACACAGAGACAGAGAGTGAACACAGAGACAGAGTGTGAACACAGAGACAGAGAGTGAACACAGAGACAGAGAGTGAACACAGAGACAGGGAGTGAACACAAAGACAGAGAGTGAAAACAGAGACAGAGTGAGCACAGAGACAGAGAGCGAACACAGAGACAGAGAGTGAACACAGAGACAGAGAGTGGACACAGAGACAGGGAGTGAACACAGAGACAGGGACCGAACAAAGAGACAGAGAGTGAACACAGAGACAGGGACCGAACAAAGAGACAGAGAGTGAACACAGAGACAGGGACCGAACAAAGAGACAGAGAGCGAACACAGAGACAGAGTGAACACAGAGACAGAGGGTGAACACAGAGACAGAATGAACAAAGAGACTGAGAGTGAACACAGAGACAGAGTGTGAACACAGAGACAGAGAGTGAACACAGAGACAGAGAGTGAATACAGGGACTGAGTGAACACAGAGACAGAGAGTGAACACAGAGAGAGGGAGTGAACACAGAGACAGAGAGTGAACACAGAGACAGAGTGTGAACACAGAGACAGAGAGTGAACACAGAGACAGAGAGTGAACACAGAGACAGAGAGTGAACACACAGACAGAGAGTGAACACAGAGACAGAGAGTGAACACAGAGACAGAGAGTGAACACAGGGACAGAGAGTGAACACAGAGACAGAGAGTGAACACAGAGACAGAGAGAACACAGAGACAGAGAGTGAACACAGGGACTGAGTGAACACAGAGACAGAGAGTGAACACACAGACAGAGAGTGAACACAGAGACAGAGAGTGAACACAGAGACAGAGAGAACACAGAGACAGAGTGAACACAGAGACAGAGAGTGAACACAGAGACAGAGAGTGAACACACAGACAGAGAGTGAACACAGAGACAGAGAGTGAACACAGAGACAGAGAGTGAACACAGAGACAGAGAGTGAACACAGAGACAGAGAGTGAACACAGAGACAGAGAGAACACAGAGACAGAGAGTGAACACAGAGACAGAGAGTGAAGACAGAGACAGAGAGTGAACACAGAGACAGAGTGAACACAGAGACAGAGAGAGAACACAGAGACAGAGAGTGAACACAGAGACAGAGAGTGAACACCGTGACAGAGAGTGAACATAGAGACAGAGAGTGAACACCGTGACAGAGAGTGAACACAGAGACCTAGAGTGAACACAGAGACAGAGAGCGAACACAGAGACAGAGAGAACACAGAGACAGAGAGTGAACACAGAGACAGAAAGTGAACACAGGCAGAATGAACACAGAGACAGAGAGCGAACACAGAGACAGAGAGTGAACACAGAGATTGAGAGTGAACACAGAGACAGAGAGTGAACACAGAGACAGATAGTGAACACAGAGACAGAGAGTGAACACAGAGACAGAGAGTGAACACAGAGACAGAGAGAACACAGAGACAGAGTGTGAACACAGAAAAAGAGAGAGCACCGAGACAGAGAGCGAACACAGAGAAAGAGAGAACACAGAGATTGAGAGTGAACACAGAGACAGAGAGCGAACACAGAGACAGAGAGTGAACACAGAGACAGAGAGTGAACACAGAGACAGAGTGAACACAGAGACAGAGAGTGAACACAGAGACAGAGTGAACACAGAGACAGAGTGAACACAGAGACAGGGAACAAGCACAGAGACAGAGCGAACACAGAGACAGACAGTGGACACAGAGACAGAGGGTGAACACAGAGACAGAGAGCGAACACAGAGACAGAGAGTGAACACAGAGACAGAGAGTGAACACAGAGACAGAGAGCGAACACAGAGACAGAGAGTGAACACAGACACAGAGTGAACACAGAGACAGAGTGTGAACACAGAGACAGAGAGTGAACACAGAGACAGAGAGCGAACACAGAGACAGAGAGTGAACACAGAGACAGAGAGCGAACACAGAGACAGAGAGTGAACACAGAGACAGAGAGTGAAAACAGAGACAGAGAGTGAAAACAGAGACAGAGTGAACACAGAGACTGAGAGTGAACACAGAGACAGAGTGAGCACAGAGACAGAGAGCGAACACAGAGACAGAGAGTGGACACAGAGACAGGGAGTGAACACAGAGACAGGGACCGAACAAAGAGACAGAGAGTGAACACAGACAGAATGAACACAGAGGCAGAAGGTGAACACAGAGACAGAATGAACAAAGAGACTGAGAGTGAACACAGAGACAGAGTGTGAACACAGAGACAGAGTGAACACAGAGACAGAGTGTGAACACTGAGACAGAGCGAACACAGAGACAGAGAGTGAACACAGAGACAGAGAGTGAACACAGAGACAGAGTGTGAACACAGAGACAGAGAGTGAACACAGAGACAGAGAGTGAACACAGAGACAGAGAGTGAACACAGAGACAGAGAGTGAACACAGAGAGAGGGAGTGAACACAGAGACAGAGAGTGAACACAGAGACAGAGAGTGAACAGAGAGACAGAGAGTGAACACAGAGACAGAGAGTGAACACACAGACAGAGAGTGAACACAGAGACAGAGAGTGAACACAGAGACAGAGAGTGAATACAGGGACTGAGTGAACACAGAGACAGAGAGTGAACACAGAGACAGAGAGTGAACACAGAGACAGAGTGAACACAGAGACAGAGAGTGAACACAGAGACAGAGAGTGAACACAGAGACAGAGAGTGAACACAGAGACAGAGAGAACACAGAGACAGAGAGTGAACACAGAGACAGAGAGTGAAGACAGAGACAGAGAGTGAACACAGAGACAGAGAGTGAACACAGAGACAGAGAGTGAACAGAGAGACAGAGAGTGAACACAGAGACAGAGAGTGAACACACAGACAGAGAGTGAACACAGAGACAGAGAGTGAACACAGAGACAGAGAGTGAAGACAGAGAGAGGGAGTGAACACAGAGACAGAGAGTGAACACAGAGACAGAGAGTGAACACACAGACAGAGAGTGAACACAGAGACAGAGAGTGAACACAGAGACAGAGAGTGAATACAGGGACTGAGTGAACACAGAGACAGAGAGAACACAGAGACAGGGACCGAACAAAGAGACAGAGAGTGAACACAGACAGAATGAACACAGAGGCAGAAGGTGAACACAGAGACAGAATGAACAAAGAGACTGAGAGTGAACACAGAGACAGAGTGTGAACACAGAGACAGAGAGTGAACACAGAGACAGAGAGTGAACACAGAGACAGAGAGTGAACACAAAGACAGAGAGCGAACACAGAGACAGAGTGAGTACAGAGACAGAGAGCGAACACAGAGACAGAGAGTGGACACAGAGACAGGGAGTGAACACAGAGACAGGGACCGAACAAAGAGACAGAGAGTGAACACAGACAGAATGAACACAGAGGCAGAAGGTGAACACAGAGACAGAGAGTGAACACAGAGACAGAGAGTGAACACAGAGACAGAGAGTGAACACAGAGACAGAGTGTGAACACAGAGACAGAGAGTGAACACAGAGACAGAGAGTGAACACAGAGACAGAGAGTGAACACAGAGACAGAGAGTGAACACAGAGACAGGGAGTGAACACAAAGACAGAGAGTGAAAACAGAGACAGAGTGAGCACAGAGACAGAGAGCGAACACAGAGACAGAGAGTGAACACAGAGACAGAGAGTGGACACAGAGACAGGGAGTGAACACAGAGACAGGGACCGAACAAAGAGACAGAGAGTGAACACAGAGACAGGGACCGAACAAAGAGACAGAGAGTGAACACAGAGACAGGGACCGAACAAAGAGACAGAGAGTGAACACAGAGACAGAGGGTGAACACAGAGACAGAGGGTGAACACAGAGACAGAATGAACAAAGAGACTGAGAGTGAACACAGAGACAGAGTGTGAACACAGAGACAGAGAGTGAACACAGAGACAGAGAGTGAATACAGGGACTGAGTGAACACAGAGACAGAGAGTGAACACAGAGAGAGGGAGTGAACACAGAGACAGAGAGTGAACACAGAGACAGAGTGTGAACACAGAGACAGAGAGTGAACACAGAGACAGAGAGTGAACACAGAGACAGAGTGAACACAGAGACAGAGTGAACACAGAGACAGAGAGTGAACACAGAGACAGAGAGTGAACACACAGACAGAGAGTGAACACAGAGACAGAGAGTGAACACAGAGACAGAGAGTGAATACAGGGACTGAGTGAACACAGAGACAGAGAGTGAACACACAGACAGAGAGTGAACACAGAGACAGAGAGTGAACACAGAGACAGAGAGAACACAGAGACAGAGTGAACACAGAGACAGAGAGTGAACACAGAGACAGAGAGTGAACACACAGACAGAGAGTGAACACAGAGACAGAGAGTGAACACAGAGACAGAGAGTGAACACAGAGACAGAGAGTGAACACAGAGACAGAGAGTGAACACAGAGACAGAGAGAACACAGAGACAGAGAGTGAACACAGAGACAGAGAGTGAAGACAGAGACAGAGAGTGAACACAGAGACAGAGTGAACACAGAGACAGAGAGAGAACACAGAGACAGAGAGTGAACACAGAGACAGAGAGTGAACACCGTGACAGAGAGTGAACATAGAGACAGAGAGTGAACACCGTGACAGAGAGTGAACACAGAGACAGAGAGTGAACACAGAGACCTAGAGTGAACACAGAGACAGAGAGCGAACACAGAGACAGAGAGAACACAGAGACAGAGAGTGAACACAGAGACAGAAAGTGAACACAGGCAGAATGAACACAGAGACAGAGAGCGAACACAGAGACAGAGAGTGAACACAGAGATTGAGAGTGAACACAGAGACAGAGAGTGAACACAGAGACAGATAGTGAACACAGAGACAGAGAGTGAACACAGAGACAGAGAGTGAACACAGAGACAGAGAGAACACAGAGACAGAGTGTGAACACAGAAAAAGAGAGAGCACCGAGACAGAGAGCGAACACAGAGAAAGAGAGAACACAGAGATTGAGAGTGAACACAGAGACAGAGAGCGAACACAGAGACAGAGAGTGAACACAGAGACAGAGAGTGAACACAGAGACAGAGTGAACACAGAGACAGAGAGTGAACACAGAGACAGAGTGAACACAGAGACAGAGTGAACACAGAGACAGGGAACAAGCACAGAGACAGAGCGAACACAGAGACAGACAGTGGACACAGAGACAGAGGGTGAACACAGAGACAGAGAGCGAACACAGAGACAGAGAGTGAACACAGAGACAGAGAGTGAACACAGAGACAGAGAGCGAACACAGAGACAGAGAGTGAACACAGACACAGAGTGAACACAGAGACAGAGTGTGAACACAGAGACAGAGAGTGAACACAGAGACAGAGAGCGAACACAGAGACAGAGAGTGAACACAGAGACAGAGAGCGAACACAGAGACAGAGAGTGAACACAGAGACAGAGAGTGAAAACAGAGACAGAGAGTGAAAACAGAGACAGAGTGAACACAGAGACTGAGAGTGAACACAGAGACAGAGTGAGCACAGAGACAGAGAGCGAACACAGAGACAGAGAGTGGACACAGAGACAGGGAGTGAACACAGAGACAGGGACCGAACAAAGAGACAGAGAGTGAACACAGACAGAATGAACACAGAGGCAGAAGGTGAACACAGAGACAGAATGAACAAAGAGACTGAGAGTGAACACAGAGACAGAGTGTGAACACAGAGACAGAGTGAACACAGAGACAGAGTGTGAACACTGAGACAGAGCGAACACAGAGACAGAGAGTGAACACAGAGACAGAGAGTGAACACAGAGACAGAGTGTGAACACAGAGACAGAGAGTGAACACAGAGACAGAGAGTGAACACAGAGACAGAGAGTGAACACAGAGACAGAGAGTGAACACAGAGAGAGGGAGTGAACACAGAGACAGAGAGTGAACACAGAGACAGAGAGTGAACAGAGAGACAGAGAGTGAACACAGAGACAGAGAGTGAACACACAGACAGAGAGTGAACACAGAGACAGAGAGTGAACACAGAGACAGAGAGTGAATACAGGGACTGAGTGAACACAGAGACAGAGAGTGAACACAGAGACAGAGAGTGAACACAGAGACAGAGAGAACACAGAGACAGAGAGTGAACACAGAGACAGAGAGTGAAGACAGAGACAGAGAGTGAACACAGAGACAGAGTGAACACAGAGACAGAGAGAGAACACAGAGACAGAGAGTGAACACAGAGACAGAGAGTGAACAGAGAGACAGAGAGTGAACACAGAGACAGAGAGTGAACACACAGACAGAGAGTGAACACAGAGACAGAGAGTGAACACAGAGACAGAGAGTGAATACAGGGACTGAGTGAACACAGAGACAGAGAGTGAACACAGAGACAGAGAGTGAACACAGAGACAGAGAGAACACAGAGACAGAGAGTGAACACAGAGACAGAGTGAACACAGAGACAGAGAGAGAACACAGAGACAGAGAGTGAACACAGAGACAGAGAGTGAACACAGAGACAGAGAGTGAACACAGAGACAGAGAGTGAACACAGAGACAGAGAGTGAACACAGAGACAGAGAGTGAAAACAGAGACAGAGAGTGAACACAGAGACAGAGAGTGAACACAGAGAGAGGGAGTGAACACAGAGACAGAGAGTGGACACAGAGACAGAGAGTGAACACAAAGACAGAGAGTGAACACAGAGACAGAGTGAGCACAGAGACAGAGAGCGAACACAGAGACAGAGAGTGGACACAGAGACAGGGAGTGAACACAGAGACAGGGACCGAACAAAGAGACAGAGAGTGAACACAGACAGAATGAACACAGAGGCAGAAGGTGAACACAGAGACAGAATGAACAAAGAGACTGAGAGTGAACACAGAGACAGAGTGTGAACACAGAGACAGAGAGTGAACACAGAGACAGAGAGTGAACACAGAGACAGAGAGTGAACACAGAGACAGGGAGTGAACACAGAGACAGAGTGTGAACACAAAGACAGAGAGTGAACACAGAGACAGGGAGTGAACACAGAGACAGGGAGTGAACACAAAGACAGAGAGTGAACACAGAGACAGAGTGAGTACAGAGACAGAGAGCGAACACAGAGACAGAGAGTGGACACAGAGACAGAGAGTGAACACAGAGACAGAGAGTGAACACAGAGAGAGGGAGTGAACACAGAGACAGAGAGTGGACACAGAGACAGAGAGTGAACACAAAGACAGAGAGTGAACACAGAGACAGAGAGTGAACACAGAGACAGAGAGTGAACACAGAGACAGGGAGTGAACACAAAGACAGAGAGTGAACACAGAGACAGAGTGAGCACAGAGACAGAGAGCGAACACAGAGACAGAGAGTGGACACAGAGACAGGGAGTGAACACAGAGACAGAGAGTGAACACAGAGACAGAGAGCGAACACAGAGACAGAGAGTGGACACAGAGACAGAGAGTGAACACAGAGACAGAGAGTGAACACAGAGACAGGGACCGAACAAAGAGACAGAGAGTGAACACAGAGAGAATGAACACAGAGACAGAGAGTGAACACAGAGACAGAGAGTGAATACAGGGACTGAGTGAACACAGAGACAGAGAGTGAACACAGAGAGAGGGAGTGAACACAGAGACAGAGAGTGAACACAGAGACAGAGTGTGAACACAGAGACAGAGAGTGAACACAGAGACAGAGAGTGAACACAGAGACAGAGAGTGAACACACAGACAGAGAGTGAACACAGAGACAGAGAGTGAACACAGAGACAGAGAGAACACAGAGACAGAGAGTGAACAGAGAGACAGAGAGTGAACACAGAGACAGAGAGTGAACACAGAGACAGAGAGTGAACACACAGACAGAGAGTGAACACAGAGACAGAGAGTGAACACAGAGACAGAGAGTGAATACAGGGACTGAGTGAACACAGAGACAGAGAGTGAACACAGAGACAGAGAGTGAACACAGAGACAGAGAGTGAACACAGAGACAGAGAGAACACAGAGACAGAGAGTGAACACAGAGACAGAGAGTGAAGACAGAGACAGAGAGTGAACACAGAGACAGAGTGAACACAGAGACAGAGAGAGAACACAGAGACAGAGAGTGAACACAGAGACAGAGAGTGAACACCGTGACAGAGAGTGAACATAGAGACAGAGAGTGAACACCGTGACAGAGAGTGAACACAGAGACAGAGAGTGAACACAGAGACAGAGAGCGAACACAGAGACAGAGAGAACACAGAGACAGAGAGTGAACACAGAGACAGAGAGCGAACACAGAGACAGAGAGTGAACACAGAGACAGAGAGTGAACACAGAGACAGAGAGTGAACACAGAGACAGAGTGAACACAGAGACAGAGAGTGAACACAGAGACAGAGTGAACACAGAGACAGAGAGAGAACACAGAGACAGAGAGTGAACACAGAGACAGAGAGTGAAGACAGAGACAGAGAGTGAACACAGAGACAGAGAGAACACAGAGACAGAGTGTGAACACAGAAAAAGAGAGAGCACCGAGACAGAGAGCGAACACAGAGAAAGAGAGAACACAGAGATTGAGAGTGAACACAGAGACAGAGAGCGAACACAGAGACAGAGAGTGAACACAGAGACAGAGAGTGAACACAGAGACAGAGTGAACACAGAGACAGAGTGAACACAGAGACAGAGCGAACACAGAGACAGACAGTGGACACAGAGACAGAGGGTGAACACAGAGACAGAGAGTGAACACAGAGACAGAGAGCGAACACAGAGACAGAGAGTGAACACAGAGACAGAGAGTGAACACAGAGACAGAGAGCGAACACAGAGACAGAGAGCGAACACAGAGACAAAGAGTGAACACTGAGACAGAGTGAACACAGAGACAGAGAGCGAACACAGAGACAGAGAGTGAACACAGAGACAGAATGAACACAGAGACAGGGAGTGAACACAGAGACAGAGAGTGAACACAGAGACAGAGAGTGAACACACAGACAGAGAGTGAAGACAGAGACTGAGAGCGAGCGCAGAGACAGAGAGAGAACACAGAGACAGAGAGCGAACACTGGGACAGAGAGTGAACACAGAGACAGAGAGTGAACACAGAGACAGAGAGTGAACACAGAGACAGAGAGCGAACACCGAGGCTGAGAGCGATCACTGGGACAGAGAGTGAACACAGAGACAGAGAGTGAACACAGAGACAGAGAGTGAACACAGAGACAGAGTGAACACAGAGACAGAGAGAACACAGAGGCAGAGATTGAACACAGAGACAGAGAGTGAACACAGAGACAGAGAGCGAACACAGAGACAGAGTGAACACAGAGACAGAGAGAACACAGAGGCAGAGATTGAACACAGAGACAGGGAGTGAACACAGAGACAGAGCGAACACAGAGACAGAGAGTGAACACAGAGACAGAGAGCGAACACAGAGACAGAGAGTGAACACAGAGACAGAGCGAACACAGAGACAGAGAGCGAACACAGAGACAGAGAGTGAACACAGGGACAGAGAGCGAACACAGAGACAGGGAGTGAACACAGAGACAGAGAGTGAACACAGAGACAGAGAGTGAACACAGAGACAGAGAGTGAACACAGAGACAGAGAGCGAACACAGAGACAGAGAGCGAACACAGAGACAGAGAGTGAACACAGAGACAGGGAGTGAACACAGAGACAGAGAGTGAACACAGAGACAGAGAGTGAACACAGAGACAGGGAGTGAACACAGAGACAGAGAGTGAACACAGAGACAGAGAGTGAACACAGAGACAGAGAGCGAACACAGAGAAAGAGAGAACACAGAGACAGAGAGTGAACACAGAGACAGAGAGTGAACACAGAGACAGAGAGTGGACACAGAGACAGAGAGTGAACACAGAGACAGAGAGAACACAGAGACAGAGAGTGAACACAGAGACAGAGAGTGAACACAGAGACAGAGAGTGGACACAGAGACAGAGAGTGAACACAGAGACAGAGAGAACACAGAGACAGAGAGTGAACACAGAGACAGAGTGGACACAGAGACAGAGAGTGAACACAGAGACAGAGAGTGGACACAGAGACAGAGAGTGAACACAGAGACAGAGAGTGAACACAGAGACAGGGAGTGAACACAGAGACAGAG
The DNA here is from genome assembly GCA_026770705.1 of Isurus oxyrinchus. NCBI lineage: Eukaryota > Metazoa > Chordata > Chondrichthyes > Lamniformes > Lamnidae > Isurus > Isurus oxyrinchus. The sequence continues at coordinate 111,671,689 of JANJGN010000017.1, forward strand.
AGTGAACACAGAGACAGAGAGTGAACACAGAGACAGGGAGTGAACACAAAGACAGAGAGTGGACACAGAGACAGAGAGTGAACACAGAGACAGAGAGTGAACACAGAGACAGAGTGGACACAGAGACAGAGAGTGAACACAGAGACAGAGAGTGAACACAGAGACAGAGTGAACACAGAGACAGAGTGAACACAGAGACAGGGAGTGAACACAGAGACAGGGAGTGAACACAAAGACAGAGAGTGGACACAGAGATAAGAGTGAACACAAAGACAGAGAGTGGACACAGAGACAGAGAGTGAACACAGAGACAGAGAGTGAACACAGAGACAGAGTGAACACAGAGACAGAGAGTGAACACAAAGACAGAGAGTGGACACAGAGACAGAGAGTGAACACAGAGACAGAGTGAACACAGAGACAGGGAGTGAACACAAAGACAGAGAGTGGACACAGAGACAGAGAGTGAACACAAAGACAGAGAGTGAACACAGAGACAGAGAGCGAACACAGAGACAGAGAGTGGACACAGAGACAGAGAGTGAACACAGAGACAGAGAGTGGACACAGAGACAGGGAGTGAACACAGAGACAGGGACCGAACAAAGAGACAGAGAGTGAACACAGACAGAATGAACACAGAGGCAGAAGGTGAACACAGAGACAGAATGAACAAAGAGACTGAGAGTGAACACAGAGACAGAGTGTGAACACAGAGACAGAGAGTGAACACAGAGACAGAGAGTGAACACAGAGACAGAGAGTGAACACAGAGACAGAGAGTGAACACAGAGACAGAGAGTGAACACAGAGACAGAGTGTGAACACAGAGACAGAGAGTGAACACAGAGACAGAGAGTGAATACAGGGACTGAGTGAACACAGAGACAGAGAGTGAACACACAGACAGAGAGTGAACACAGAGACAGAGAGTGAACACAGAGACAGAGAGAGAACACAGAGACAGAGAGTGAACACAGAGACAGAGAGTGAACACAGAGACAGAGAGTGAACACAGAGACAGAGAGTGAACACAGAGACAGAGAGTGAACACAGAGACAGAGTGTGAACACAGAGACAGAGAGTGAACACAGAGACAGAGAGTGAACACAGAGACAGAGAGTGAACACAGAGACAGAGAGTGAACACAGAGACAGAGAGTGAACACAGAGACAGAGAGTGAACACAGAGACAGAGAGTGAACACAGAGACAGAGTGTGAACACAGAGACAGAGAGTGAACACAGAGACAGAGAGTGAACACAGAGACAGAGTGAGTACAGAGACAGAGAGCGAACACAGAGACAGAGAGTGAACACAGAGACAGGGACCGAACAAAGAGACAGAGAGTGAACACAGACAGAATGAACACAGAGGCAGAAGGTGAACACAGAGACAGAATGAACAAAGAGACTGAGAGTGAACACAGAGACAGAGTGTGAACACAGAGACAGAGAGTGAACACAGAGACAGAGTGTGAACACAGAGACAGAGAGTGAACACAGTGACAGAGTGTGAACACAGAGACAGAGAGTGAACACAGAGACAGAGTGTGAACACAGAGACAGAGAGTGAACACAGAGACAGAGAGTGAACACAGAGACAGAGAGTGAACACAGAGACAGAGAGTGAACACAGAGACAGAGAGTGAACACACAGACAGAGAGTGAACACAGAGACAGAGAGTGAACACAGAGACAGAGAGTGAACACAGAGACAGAGAGTGAACACAGGGACTGAGTGAACACAGAGACAGAGAGTGAACACAGAGACAGAGAGCGAACACAGAGACAGAGAGAACACAGAGACAGAGAGTGAACACAGAGACAGAGAGCGAACACAGAGACAGAGAGTGAACACAGAGACAGAGAGAACACAGAGACAGAGAGTGAACACAGAGACAGAGAGTGAACACAGAGACAGGGAGTGAACACAGAGACAGAGAGTGAACACAGAGACAGAGAGTGAACACAGAGACAGAGAGTGAACACAGAGACAGGGAGTGAACACAGAGACAGAGTGAACACAGAGACAGAGAGTGAACACAGAGACAGAGAGTGAACACGGAGACAGAGAGTAAACACAGAGACAGAGAGTGAACACAGAGACAGAGAGTGAACACAGAGACAGAGAGAACACAGAGACAGAGAGTGAACACGGAGACAGAGAGTAAACACAGAGACAGAGAGTGAACACAGAGACAGAGAGTGAACACAGAGACAGAGAGAACACAGAGACAGAGAGTGAACACGGAGACAGAAAGTGAACACAGGCAGAATGAACACAGAGACAGAGAGTGAACACAGAGACAGAGAGTAAACACAGAGACAGAGAGTGAACACAGAGACAGAGAGAACACAGAGACAGAGTGTGAACACAGAGACAGAGAGAACACAGAGATTGAGAGTGAACACAGAGACAGAGAGCGAACACAGAGACAGAGTGAACACAGAGACAGAGAGTGAACACAGAGACAGAGAGTGAACACGGAGACAGAGAGTAAACACAGAGACAGAGAGTGAACACAGAGACAGAGAGTGAACACAGAGACAGAGAGAACACAGAGACAGAGAGTGAACACGGAGACAGAAAGTGAACACAGGCAGAATGAACACAGAGACAGAGAGCGAACACAGAGACAGAGAGTGAACACAGAGACAGAGAGTAAACACAGAGACAGAGAGTGAACACAGAGACAGAGAGAACACAGAGACAGAGTGTGAACACAGAGACAGAGAGAACACAGAGATTGAGAGTGAACACAGAGACAGAGAGCGAACACAGAGACAGAGAGTGAACACAGAGACAGAGAGCGAACACAGAGAAAGAGAGAACACAGAGATTGAGAGTGAACACAGAGACAGAGAGCGAACACAGAGACAGAGAGTGAACACAGAGACAGAGAGTGAACACAGAGACAGAGTGAACACAGAGACAGAGTGAACACAGAGACAGGGAACAAGCACAGAGACAGAGCGAACACAGAGACAGACAGTGGACACAGAGACAGAGGGTGAACACAGAGACAGAGAGTGAACACAGAGACAGAGAGCGAACACAGAGACAGAGAGTGAACACAGAGACAGAGAGCGAACACAGAGACAGAGAGTGAACACAGAGACAGAGTGTGAACACAGAGACAGAGAGTGAACACAGAGACAGAGAGTGAACACAGAGACAGAGTGTGAACACAGAGACAGAGAGTGAACACAGAGACAGAGAGTGAACACAGAGACAGAGAGTGAATACAGGGACTGAGTGAACACAGAGACAGAGAGTGAACACAGAGACAGAGAGTGAATACAGAGACAGAGAGAACACAGAGACAGAGAGTGAACAGAGAGACAGAGAGTGAACACAGAGACAGAGAGTGAACACACAGACAGAGAGTGAACACAGAGACAGAGAGTGAATACAGGGACTGAGTGAACACAGAGACAGAGAGTGAACACAGAGACAGAGAGTGAACACAGAGACAGAGAGAACACAGAGACAGAGAGAGAACACAGAGACAGAGAGTGAACACAGAGACAGAGAGTGAACACCGTGACAGAGAGTGAACACAGAGACAGAGAGTGAACACAGAGACAGAGAGCGAACACAGAGACAGAGAGAACACAGAGACAGAGAGTGAACACAGAGACAGAGAGTGAACACAGAGACAGAGAGTGAACACAGAGACAGAGTGGACACAGAGACAGAGAGTGAACACAGAGACAGAGAGCGAACACAGAGACAGAGAGTGAACACAGAGACAGAGAGTGAACACAGAGACAGAGAGTGAACACAGAGACAGAGTGTGAACACAGAGACAGAGAGTGAACACAGAGACAGAGAGTGAACACAGAGACAGAGAGTGAATACAGGGACTGAGTGAACACAGAGACAGAGAGTGAACACAGAGACAGAGAGTGAACACAGAGACAGAGAGAACACAGAGACAGAGAGTGAACAGAGAGACAGAGAGTGAACACAGAGACAGAGAGTGAACACACAGACAGAGAGTGAACACAGAGACAGAGAGTGAATACAGGGACTGAGTGAACACAGAGACAGAGAGTGAACACAGAGACAGAGAGTGAACACAGAGACAGAGAGAACACAGAGACAGAGAGAGAACACAGAGACAGAGAGTGAACACAGAGACAGAGAGTGAACACCGTGACAGAGAGTGAACACAGAGACAGAGAGTGAACACAGAGACAGAGAGTGAACACAGAGACAGAGAGTGAACACAGAGACAGAGAGTGAACACACAGACAGAGAGTGAACACAGAGACAGAGAGTGAACACAGAGACAGAGAGTGAACACAGAGACAGAGTGGACACAGAGACAGAGAGTGAACACAGAGACAGAGAGTGAACACAGAGACAGAGAGCGAACACAGAGACAGAGAGAACACAGAGACAGAGAGTGAACACAGAGACAGAGAGTGAACACAGAGACAGAGAGTGAACACAGAGACAGAGTGGACACAGAGACAGAGAGTGAACACAGAGACAGAGAGTGAACACAGAGACAGAGAGTGAACACAGAGACAGAGAGTGAACACAGAGACAGAGAGTGAACACAGAGACAGAGAGTGAACACAGAGACAGAGAGAACACAGAGACAGAGTGTGAACACAGAGACAGAGAGAACACAGAGACAGAGAGTGAACACAGAGACAGAGAGTGAACACAGAGACAGAGAGAACACAGAGACAGAGAGTGAACAGAGAGACAGAGAGTGAACACAGAGACAGAGAGTGAACACACAGACAGAGAGTGAACACAGAGACAGAGAGTGAATACAGGGACTGAGTGAACACAGAGACAGAGAGTGAACACAGAGACAGTGAGTGAACACAGAGACAGAGAGAACACAGAGACAGAGAGTGAACACAGAGACAGGGAGTGAAGACAGAGACAGAGAGAGAACACAGAGACAGAGAGTGAACACAGAGACAGAGAGTGAACACCGTGACAGAGAGTGAACACAGAGACAGAGAGTGAACACAGAGACAGAGAGCGAACACAGAGACAGAGAGAACACAGAGACAGAGAGTGAACACAGAGACAGAGAGTGAACACAGAGACAGAGAGTGAACACAGAGACAGAGAGTGAACACAGAGACAGAGAGTGAACACAGAGACAGAGAGTGAACACAGAGACAGAGAGTGAACACAGAGACAGAGAGTGAACACAGAGACAGAGAGAACACAGAGACAGAGTGTGAACACAGAGACAGAGTGAACACAGAGAAAGAGAGAACACAGAGATTGAGAGTGAACACAGAGACAGAGAGCGAACACAGAGACAGAGAGTGAACACAGAGACAGAGAGTGAACACAGAGACAGAGTGAACACAGAGACAGAGTGAACACAGAGACAGAGTGAACACAGAGACAGGGAACAAGCACAGAGACAGAGCGAACACAGAGACAGACAGTGGACACAGAGACAGAGGGTGAACACAGAGACAGAGAGTGAACACAGAGACAGAGAGCGAACACAGAGACAGAGAGTGAACACAGAGACAGAGAGTGAACACAGAGACAGAGAGCGAACACAGAGACAGAGAGTGAACACAGAGACAGAGTGAACACAGAGACAGAGAGCGAACACAGAGACAGAGAGTGAACACAGAGACAGAGAGCGAACACAGAGACAGAGAGTGAAAACAGAGACAGAGAGTGAACACAGAGACAGAGAGCGAACACAGAGACAGAGAGTGAACACAGAGACAGAGAGTGAACACAGAGACAGAGAGTGAACACAGAGACAGAGAGTGAACACAGACAGAATGAACACAGAGACAGAACGAACACAGAGACAGAGAGTGAACACACAGACAGAGAGTGAACACAGAGACAGAGAGTGAACACAGAGACAGAGAGCGAACACAGAGACAGGGAGTGAACACAGAGACAGAGAGTGAACACCATGACAGAGAGTGAACACAGAGACAGAGAGTGAACACACAGACAGAGAGTGAACACAGAGACAGAGAGTGAACACAGAGACAGAGAGTGAACACAGAGACTGAGAGCGAGCGCAGAGACAGAGAGTGAACACAGAGACAGAGAGTGAACACAGAGACAGAGAGTGAACACAGAGACAGAGAGTGAACACAGAGACAGAGAGCGAACACTGGGACAGAGAGTGAACACAGGGACAGAGAGTGAACACAGAGACAGAGAGTGAACACAGAGACAGAGTGAACACAGAGACAGAGAGAACACAGAGGCAGAGATTGAACACAGAGACAGAGAGTGAACACAGAGACAGAGAGCGAACACAGAGACAGAGAGCGAACACAGAGACAGGGAGTGAACACAGAGAGAGAGAGTGAACACAGAGACAGAGAGTGAACACAGAGACAGAGAGCGAACACAGAGACAGAGAGCGAACACAGAGACAGAGAGCGAACACAGAGACAGGGAGTGAACACAGAGACAGAGGGTGAACACAGAGACAGAGTGAACACAGAGACAGAGGGTGAACACAGAGACAGAGAGTGAACACAGAGACAGAGAGTGAACACAGAGACAGAGAGTGAACACAGAGACAGAGAGCGAACACAGAGACAGGGAGTGAACACAGAGACAGAGGGTGAACACAGAGACAGAGTGAACACAGAGACAGAGAGCGAACACAGAGACAGAGCGAACACAGAGACAGAGAGTGAACACAGAGACAGAGAGTGAACAGAGAGACAGAGAATGAACACAGAGACAGAGAGTGAACACAGAGACAGAGAGAACACAGAGACAGAGTGTGAACACAGAGACAGAGAGAACACAGAGATTGAGAGTGAACACAGAGACAGAGAGCGAACACAGAGACAGAGAGTGAACACAGAGACAGAGAGCGAACACAGAGAAAGAGAGAACACAGAGATTGAGAGTGAACACAGAGACAGAGAGCGAACACAGAGACAGAGAGTGAACACAGAGAAAGAGAGAACACAGAGATTGAGAGTGAACACAGAGACAGAGAGCGAACACAGAGACAGAGAGTGAACACAGAGACAGAGAGTGAACACAGAGACAGAGTGAACACAGAGACAGAGTGAACACAGAGACAGAGTGAACACAGAGACAGAGTGAACACAGAGACAGGGAACAAGCACAGAGACAGAGCGAACACAGAGACAGACAGTGGACACAGAGACAGAGGGTGAACACAGAGACAGAGAGTGAACACAGAGACAGAGAGCGAACACAGAGACAGAGAGTGAACACAGAGACAGAGAGCGAACACAGAGACAGAGAGTGAACACAGAGACAGAGTGAACACAGAGACAGAGAGCGAACACAGAGACAGAGAGTGAACACAGAGACAGAGAGCGAACACAGAGACAGAGAGTGAAAACAGAGACAGAGTGCGAGCGCAGAGACAGAGAGTGAACACAGAGACAGAGTGAACACAGAGACTGAGAGTGAACACAGAGACAGAGAGTGAACACAGAGACAGAGAGTGAACACAGAGACAGAGAGTGAACACAGAGACAGAGTGTGAACACAGAGACAGAGAGTGAACACAGAGACAGAGAGTGAACACAGAGACAGAGAGCGAACACTGGGACAGAGAGTGAACACAGGGACAGAGAGTGAACACAGAGACAGAGAGTGAACACAGAGACAGAGAGCGAACTCTGGGACAGAGAGTGAACACAGAGACAGAGAGTGAACACAGAGACAGAGAGTGAACACAGAGACAGAGAGCGAACACAGAGACAGAGAGCGAACACAGAGACAGAGAGTGAACACAGAGACAGAGTGAACACAGAGACAGAGAGAACACAGAGGCAGAGAGTGAACACAGAGACAGAGAGCGAACACAGAGACAGAGAGCGAACACAGAGACAGGGAGTGAACACAGAGACAGAGAGTGAACACAGAGACAGAGAGCGAACACAGAGACAGGGAGTGAACACAGAGACAGAGGGTGAACACAGAGACAGAGTGAACACAGAGACAGAGGGTGAACACAGAGACAGAGAGTGAACACAGAGACAGAGAGTGAACACAGAGACAGAGAGTGAACACAGAGACAGAGAGCGAACACAGAGACAGAGTGAACACAGAGACAGAGGGTGAACACAGAGACAGAGTGAACACAGAGACAGAGGGTGAACACAGAGACAGAGAGTGAACACAGAGACAGAGAGTGAACACAGAGACAGAGAGTGAACACAGAGACAGAGAGCGAACACAGAGACAGAGTGAACACAGAGACAGAGGGTGAACACAGAGACAGAGAGTGAACACAGAGACAGAGAGTGAACACAGAGACAGAGAGTGAACACAGAGACAGGGAGTGAACACAGAGACAGAGAGTGAACACAGAGACAGAGAGTGAACACAGAGACAGAGAGTGAACACAGAGACAGAGAGTGAACACAGAGACAGAGTGAACACAGAGACAGAGAGCGAACACAGAGACAGAGAGTGAACACAGAGACAGAGAGCGAACACAGAGACAGGGAGTGAACACAGAGACAGAGGGTGAACACAGAGACAGAGTGAACACAGAGACAGAGGGTGAACACAGAGACAGAGAGTGAACACAGAGACAGAGAGTGAACACAGAGACAGAGAGTGAACACAGAGACAGAGAGCGAACACAGAGACAGGGAGTGAACACAGAGACAGAGGGTGAACACAGAGACAGAGTGAACACAGAGACAGAGAGCGAACACAGAGACAGAGCGAACACAGAGACAGAGAGTGAACACAGAGACAGAGAGCGAACACAGAGACAGGGAGTGAACACAGAGACAGAGAGTGAACATAGAGACAGGGAGTGAACACAGAGACAGAGAGTGAACACAGAGACAGAGAGTGAACACAGAGACAGAGAGTGAACACAGAGACAGAGAGTGAACACAGGGACAGAGAGCGAACACAGAGACAGAGTGAACACAGAGACAGAGAGTGAACACAGAGACAGAGAGTGGACACAGAGACAGAGAGTGAACACAGAGACAGAGAGTGGACACAGAGACAGAGAGTGAACACAGAGACAGAGAGAACACAGAGATAGAGAGTGAACACAGAGACAGAGTGGACACAGAGACAGAGAGTGAACACAGAGACAGAGAGTGGACACAGAGACAGAGAGTGAACACAGAGACAGAGAGTGAACACAGAGACAGGGAGTGAACACAGAGACAGAGAGTGAACACAGAGACAGAGAGTGAACACAGAGACAGGGAGTGAACACAAAGACAGAGAGTGGACACAGAGACAGAGAGTGAACACAGAGACAGAGAGTGAACACAGAGACAGAGTGGACACAGAGACAGAGAGTGAACACAGAGACAGAGAGTGAACACAGAGACAGAGTGAACACAGAGACAGAGTGAACACAGAGACAGGGAGTGAACACAGAGACAGGGAGTGAACACAAAGACAGAGAGTGGACACAGAGATAAGAGTGAACACAAAGACAGAGAGTGGACACAGAGACAGAGAGTGAACACAGAGACAGAGAGTGAACACAGAGACAGAGTGAACACAGAGACAGAGAGTGAACACAAAGACAGAGAGTGGACACAGAGACAGAGAGTGAACACAGAGACAGAGTGAACACAGAGACAGGGAGTGAACACAAAGACAGAGAGTGGACACAGAGACAGAGAGTGAACACAAAGACAGAGAGTGAACACAGAGACAGAGTGAGCACAGAGACAGAGAGTGGACACAGAGACAGAGAGTGAACACAAAGACAGAGAGTGAACACAGAGACAGAGAGCGAACACAGAGACAGGGAGTGAACACAGAGACAGGGACCGAACAAAGAGACAGAGAGTGAACACAGACAGAATGAACACAGAGGCAGAAGGTGAACACAGAGACAGAATGAACAAAGAGACTGAGAGTGAACACAGAGACAGAGTGTGAACACAGAGACAGAGAGTGAACACAGAGACAGAGAGTGAACACAGAGACAGAGAGTGAACACAGAGACAGAGAGTGAACACAGAGACAGAGAGTGAACACAGAGACAGAGTGTGAACACAGAGACAGAGAGTGAACACAGAGACAGAGAGTGAATACAGGGACTGAGTGAACACAGAGACAGAGAGTGAACACACAGACAGAGAGTGAACACAGAGACAGAGAGTGAACACAGAGACAGAGAGAGAACACAGAGACAGAGAGTGAACACAGAGACAGAGTGTGAACACAGAGACAGAGAGTGAACACAGAGACAGAGAGTGAACACAGAGACAGAGAGTGAACACAGAGACAGAGAGTGAACACAGAGACAGAGTGTGAACACAGAGACAGAGAGTGAACACAGAGACAGAGAGTGAACACAGAGACAGAGAGTGAACACAGAGACAGAGAGTGAACACAGAGACAGAGAGTGAACACAGAGACAGAGAGTGAACACAGAGACAGAGAGTGAACACAGAGACAGAGAGTGAATACAGGGACTGAGTGAACACAGAGACAGAGAGTGAACACACAGACAGAGAGTGAACACAGAGACAGAGAGTGAACACAGAGACAGAGAGAGAACACAGAGACAGAGAGTGAACACAGAGACAGAGTGTGAACACAGAGACAGAGAGTGAACACAGAGACAGAGAGTGAACACAGAGACAGAGAGTGAACACAGAGACAGAGAGTGAACACAGAGACAGAGAGTGAACACAGAGACAGAGAGTGAACACAGAGACAGAGAGTGAACACAGAGACAGAGAGTGAACACAGAGACAGAGAGTGAACACAGAGACAGAGAGTGAATACAGGGACTGAGTGAACACAGAGACAGAGAGTGAACACACAGACAGAGAGTGAACACAGAGACAGAGAGTGAACACAGAGACAGAGAGAGAACACAGAGACAGAGAGTGAACACAGAGACAGAGTGTGAACACAGAGACAGAGAGTGAACACAGAGACAGAGAGTGAACACAGAGACAGAGAGTGAACACAGAGACAGAGAGTGAACACAGAGACAGAGTGTGAACACAGAGACAGAGAGTGAACACAGAGACAGAGAGTGAACACAGAGACAGAGAGTGAACACAGAGACAGAGAGTGAACACAGAGACAGAGAGTGAACACAGAGACAGAGAGTGAACACAGAGACAGAGAGTGAACACAGAGACAGAGTGTGAACACAGAGACAGAGAGTGAACACAGAGACAGAGAGTGAACACAGAGACAGAGTGAGTACAGAGACAGAGAGCGAACACAGAGACAGAGAGTGAACACAGAGACAGGGACCGAACAAAGAGACAGAGAGTGAACACAGACAGAATGAACACAGAGGCAGAAGGTGAACACAGAGACAGAATGAACAAAGAGACTGAGAGTGAACACAGAGACAGAGTGTGAACACAGAGACAGAGAGTGAACACAGAGACAGAGTGTGAACACAGAGACAGAGAGTGAACACAGTGACAGAGTGTGAACACAGAGACAGAGAGTGAACACAGAGACAGAGTGTGAACACAGAGACAGAGAGTGAACACAGAGACAGAGAGTGAATACAGGGACTGAGTGAACACAGAGACAGAGAGTGAACACAGAGACAGAGAGTGAACACAGAGACAGAGAGTGAACACAGGGACTGAGTGAACACAGAGACAGAGAGTGAACACAGAGACAGAGAGCGAACACAGAGACAGAGAGAACACAGAGACAGAGAGTGAACACAGAGACAGAGTGCGAGCGCAGAGACAGAGAGTGAACACGGAGACAGAAAGTGAACACAGGCAGAATGAACACAGAGACAGAGAGCGAACACAGAGACAGAGAGTGAACACAGAGACAGAGAGAACACAGAGACAGAGAGTGAACACAGAGACAGAGAGTGAACACAGAGACAGGGAGTGAACACAGAGACAGAGAGTGAACACAGAGACAGAGAGTGAACACAGAGACAGAGAGTGAACACAGAGACAGAGAGTGAACACAGAGACAGAGAGTGAACACAGAGACAGGGAGTGAACACAGAGACAGAGTGAACACAGAGACAGAGAGTGAACACAGAGACAGAGAGTGAACACGGAGACAGAGAGTAAACACGGAGACAGAGAGTAAACACAGAGACAGAGAGTGAACACAGAGACAGAGAGTGAACACAGAGACAGAGAGAACACAGAGACAGAGAGTGAACACGGAGACAGAAAGTGAACACAGGCAGAATGAACACAGAGACAGAGAGCGAACACAGAGACAGAGAGTGAACACAGAGACAGAGAGTAAACACAGAGACAGAGAGTGAACACAGAGACAGAGAGAACACAGAGACAGAGTGTGAACACAGAGACAGAGAGAACACAGAGATTGAGAGTGAACACAGAGACAGAGAGCGAACACAGAGACAGAGTGAACACAGAGACAGAGAGTGAACACAGAGACAGAGAGTGAACACGGAGACAGAGAGTAAACACAGAGACAGAGAGTGAACACAGAGACAGAGAGTGAACACAGAGACAGAGAGAACACAGAGACAGAGAGTGAACACGGAGACAGAAAGTGAACACAGGCAGAATGAACACAGAGACAGAGAGCGAACACAGAGACAGAGAGTGAACACAGAGACAGAGAGTAAACACAGAGACAGAGAGTGAACACAGAGACAGAGAGAACACAGAGACAGAGTGTGAACACAGAGACAGAGAGAACACAGAGATTGAGAGTGAACACAGAGACAGAGAGCGAACACAGAGACAGAGAGTGAACACAGAGACAGAGAGCGAACACAGAGAAAGAGAGAACACAGAGATTGAGAGTGAACACAGAGACAGAGAGCGAACACAGAGACAGAGAGTGAACACAGAGACAGAGAGTGAACACAGAGACAGAGTGAACACAGAGACAGAGTGAACACAGAGACAGGGAACAAGCACAGAGACAGAGCGAACACAGAGACAGACAGTGGACACAGAGACAGAGGGTGAACACAGAGACAGAGAGTGAACACAGAGACAGAGAGCGAACACAGAGACAGAGAGTGAACACAGAGACAGAGAGCGAACACAGAGACAGAGAGTGAACACAGAGACAGAGTGTGAACACAGAGACAGAGAGTGAACACAGAGACAGAGAGTGAACACAGAGACAGAGTGTGAACACAGAGACAGAGAGTGAACACAGAGACAGAGAGTGAACACAGAGACAGAGAGTGAATACAGGGACTGAGTGAACACAGAGACAGAGAGTGAACACAGAGACAGAGAGTGAATACAGAGACAGAGAGAACACAGAGACAGAGAGTGAACAGAGAGACAGAGAGTGAACACAGAGACAGAGAGTGAACACACAGACAGAGTGTGAACACAGAGACAGAGAGTGAACACAGAGACAGAGAGTGAACACAGAGACAGAGAGTGAACACAGAGACAGAGAGAACACAGAGACAGAGAGAGAACACAGAGACAGAGAGTGAACACAGAGACAGAGAGTGAACACCGTGACAGAGAGTGAACACAGAGACAGAGAGTGAACACAGAGACAGAGAGCGAACACAGAGACAGAGAGAACACAGAGACAGAGAGTGAACACAGAGACAGAGAGTGAACACAGAGACAGAGAGTGAACACAGAGACAGAGTGGACACAGAGACAGAGAGTGAACACAGAGACAGAGAGCGAACACAGAGACAGAGAGTGAACACAGAGACAGAGAGTGAACACAGAGACAGAGAGTGAACACAGAGACAGAGTGTGAACACAGAGACAGAGAGTGAACACAGAGACAGAGAGTGAACACAGAGACAGAGAGTGAATACAGGGACTGAGTGAACACAGAGACAGAGAGTGAACACAGAGACAGAGAGTGAACACAGAGACAGAGAGAACACAGAGACAGAGAGTGAACAGAGAGACAGAGAGTGAACACAGAGACAGAGAGTGAACACACAGACAGAGAGTGAACACAGAGACAGAGAGTGAATACAGGGACTGAGTGAACACAGAGACAGAGAGTGAACACAGAGACAGAGAGTGAACACAGAGACAGAGAGAACACAGAGACAGAGAGAGAACACAGAGACAGAGTGTGAACACAGAGACAGAGAGTGAACACAGAGACAGAGAGTGAACACAGAGACAGAGAGTGAACACACAGACAGAGAGTGAACACAGAGACAGAGAGTGAACACAGAGACAGAGAGTGAACACAGAGACAGAGTGGACACAGAGACAGAGAGTGAACACAGAGACAGAGAGTGAACACAGAGACAGAGAGCGAACACAGAGACAGAGAGAACACAGAGACAGAGAGTGAACACAGAGACAGAGAGTGAACACAGAGACAGAGAGTGAACACAGAGACAGAGTGGACACAGAGACAGAGAGTGAACACAGAGACAGAGAGTGAACACAGAGACAGAGAGTGAACACAGAGACAGAGAGTGAACACAGAGACAGAGAGTGAACACAGAGACAGAGAGTGAACACAGAGACAGAGAGAACACAGAGACAGAGTGTGAACACAGAGACAGAGAGAACACAGAGACAGAGAGTGAACACAGAGACAGAGAGTGAACACAGAGACAGAGAGAACACAGAGACAGAGAGTGAACAGAGAGACAGAGAGTGAACACAGAGACAGAGAGTGAACACACAGACAGAGAGTGAACACAGAGACAGAGAGTGAATACAGGGACTGAGTGAACACAGAGACAGAGAGTGAACACAGAGACAGAGAGCGAACACAGAGAAAGAGAGAACACAGAGACAGGGAGTGAAGACAGAGACAGAGAGAGAACACAGAGACAGAGAGTGAACACAGAGACAGAGAGTGAACACCGTGACAGAGAGTGAACACAGAGACAGAGAGTGAACACAGAGACAGAGAGCGAACACAGAGACAGAGAGAACACAGAGACAGAGAGTGAACACAGAGACAGAGAGTGAACACAGAGACAGAGAGTGAACACAGAGACAGAGAGTGAACACAGAGACAGAGAGTGAACACAGAGACAGAGAGTGAACACAGAGACAGAGAGTGAACACAGAGACAGAGAGTGAACACAGAGACAGAGAGAACACAGAGACAGAGTGTGAACACAGAGACAGAGTGAACACAGAGAAAGAGAGAACACAGAGATTGAGAGTGAACACAGAGACAGAGAGCGAACACAGAGACAGAGAGTGAACACAGAGACAGAGAGTGAACACAGAGACAGAGTGAACACAGAGACAGAGTGAACACAGAGACAGAGTGAACACAGAGACAGGGAACAAGCACAGAGACAGAGCGAACACAGAGACAGACAGTGGACACAGAGACAGAGGGTGAACACAGAGACAGAGAGTGAACACAGAGACAGAGAGCGAACACAGAGACAGAGAGTGAACACAGAGACAGAGAGTGAACACAGAGACAGAGAGCGAACACAGAGACAGAGAGTGAACACAGAGACAGAGTGAACACAGAGACAGAGAGCGAACACAGAGACAGAGAGTGAACACAGAGACAGAGAGCGAACACAGAGACAGAGAGTGAAAACAGAGACAGAGAGTGAACACAGAGACAGAGAGCGAACACAGAGACAGAGAGTGAACACAGAGACAGAGAGTGAACACAGAGACAGTGTGTGAAAACAGAGACAGAGTGCGAGCGCAGAGACAGAGAGTGAACACAGACAGAATGAACACAGAGACAGAACGAACACAGAGACAGAGAGTGAACACACAGACAGAGAGTGAACACAGAGACAGAGAGTGAACACAGAGACAGAGAGCGAACACAGAGACAGGGAGTGAACACAGAGACAGAGAGTGAACACCATGACAGAGAGTGAACACAGAGACAGAGAGTGAACACACAGACAGAGAGTGAACACAGAGACAGAGAGTGAACACAGAGACAGAGTGAACACAGAGACAGAGAGTGAACACAGAGACAGAGAGTGAACAGAGAGACAGAGAGTGAACACAGAGACAGAGAGTGAACACAGAGACAGAGAGTGAACACAGAGACAGAGAGTGAACACAGAGACAGAGAGTGAACACAGAGACAGAGAGCGAACACTGGGACAGAGAGTGAACACAGGGACAGAGAGTGAACACAGAGACAGAGAGTGAACACAGAGACAGAGTGAACACAGAGACAGAGAGAACACAGAGGCAGAGATTGAACACAGAGACAGAGAGTGAACACAGAGACAGAGAGCGAACACAGAGACAGAGAGCGAACACAGAGACAGGGAGTGAACACAGAGAGAGAGAGTGAACACAGAGACAGAGAGTGAACACAGAGACAGAGAGCGAACACAGAGACAGAGAGCGAACACAGAGACAGAGAGCGAACACAGAGACAGGGAGTGAACACAGAGACAGAGGGTGAACACAGAGACAGAGTGAACACAGAGACAGAGGGTGAACACAGAGACAGAGAGTGAACACAGAGACAGAGAGTGAACACAGAGACAGAGAGTGAACACAGAGACAGAGAGCGAACACAGAGACAGGGAGTGAACACAGAGACAGAGGGTGAACACAGAGACAGAGTGAACACAGAGACAGAGAGCGAACACAGAGACAGAGCGAACACAGAGACAGAGAGTGAACACAGAGACAGAGAGTGAACAGAGAGACAGAGAATGAACACAGAGACAGAGAGTGAACACAGAGACAGAGAGAACACAGAGACAGAGTGTGAACACAGAGACAGAGAGAACACAGAGATTGAGAGTGAACACAGAGACAGAGAGCGAACACAGAGACAGAGAGTGAACACAGAGACAGAGAGCGAACACAGAGAAAGAGAGAACACAGAGATTGAGAGTGAACACAGAGACAGAGAGCGAACACAGAGACAGAGAGTGAACACAGAGAAAGAGAGAACACAGAGATTGAGAGTGAACACAGAGACAGAGAGCGAACACAGAGACAGAGAGTGAACACAGAGACAGAGAGTGAACACAGAGACAGAGTGAACACAGAGACAGAGTGAACACAGAGACAGAGTGAACACAGAGACAGAGTGAACACAGAGACAGGGAACAAGCACAGAGACAGAGCGAACACAGAGACAGACAGTGGACACAGAGACAGAGGGTGAACACAGAGACAGAGAGTGAACACAGAGACAGAGAGCGAACACAGAGACAGAGAGTGAACACAGAGACAGAGAGCGAACACAGAGACAGAGAGTGAACACAGAGACAGAGTGAACACAGAGACAGAGAGCGAACACAGAGACAGAGTGTGAACACAGAGACAGAGAGTGAAAACAGAGACAGAGTGCGAGCGCAGAGACAGAGAGTGAACACAGAGACAGAGTGAACACAGAGACTGAGAGTGAACACAGAGACAGAGAGTGAACACAGAGACAGAGAGTGAACACAGACAGAATGAACACAGAGACAGAGAGTGAACACAGAGACAGAGTGTGAACACAGAGACAGAGTGTGAACACAGAGACAGAGTGTGAACACAGAGACAGAGAGTGAACACAGAGACAGAGAGTGAACACAGAGACAGAGAGTGAACACAGGGACAGAGAGTGAACACAGAGACAGAGAGTGAACACAGAGACAGAGAGCGAACTCTGGGACAGAGAGTGAACACAGAGACAGAGAGTGAACACAGAGACAGAGAGTGAACACAGAGACAGAGAGCGAACACTGGGACAGAGAGTGAACACAGGGACAGAGAGTGAACACAGAGACAGAGAGTGAACACAGAGACAGAGTGAACACAGAGACAGAGAGAACACAGAGGCAGAGAGTGAACACAGAGACAGAGAGCGAACACAGAGACAGAGAGCGAACACAGAGACAGGGAGTGAACACAGAGACAGAGAGTGAACACAGAGACAGAGAGCGAACACAGAGACAGGGAGTGAACACAGAGACAGAGGGTGAACACAGAGACAGAGTGAACACAGAGACAGAGGGTGAACACAGAGACAGAGAGTGAACACAGAGACAGAGAGTGAACACAGAGACAGAGAGTGAACACAGAGACAGAGAGCGAACACAGAGACAGAGTGAACACAGAGACAGAGGGTGAACACAGAGACAGAGAGTGAACACAGAGACAGAGAGTGAACACAGAGACAGAGAGTGAACACAGAGACAGGGAGTGAACACAGAGACAGAGAGTGAACACAGAGACAGAGAGTGAACACAGAGACAGAGAGTGAACACAGAGACAGAGTGAACACAGAGACAGAGAGCGAACACAGAGACAGAGAGTGAACACAGAGACAGAGAGCGAACACAGAGACAGGGAGTGAACACAGAGACAGAGGGTGAACACAGAGACAGAGTGAACACAGAGACAGAGGGTGAACACAGAGACAGAGAGTGAACACAGAGACAGAGAGTGAACACAGAGACAGAGAGTGAACACAGAGACAGAGAGCGAACACAGAGACAGGGAGTGAACACAGAGACAGAGGGTGAACACAGAGACAGAGTGAACACAGAGACAGAGAGCGAACACAGAGACAGAGCGAACACAGAGACAGAGAGTGAACACAGAGACAGAGAGCGAACACAGAGACAGGGAGTGAACACAGAGACAGAGAGTGAACATAGAGACAGGGAGTGAACACAGAGACAGAGAGTGAACACAGAGACAGAGAGTGAACACAGAGACAGAGAGTGAACACAGAGACAGAGAGTGAACACAGGGACAGAGAGCGAACACAGAGACAGAGTGAACACAGAGACAGAGAGTGAACACAAAGACAGAGAGTGGACACAGAGACAGAGAGTGAACACAGAGACAGAGTGAACACAGAGACAGGGAGTGAACACAAAGACAGAGAGTGGACACAGAGACAGAGAGTGAACACAAAGACAGAGAGTGAACACAGAGACAGAGTGAGCACAGAGACAGAGAGTGGACACAGAGACAGAGAGTGAACACAAAGACAGAGAGTGAACACAGAGAAAGAGAGAACACAGAGATTGAGAGTGAACACAGAGACAGAGAGCGAACACAGAGACAGAGAGTGAACACAGAGAAAGAGAGAACACAGAGATTGAGAGTGAACACAGAGACAGAGAGCGAACACAGAGACAGAGAGTGAACACAGAGACAGAGAGTGAACACAGAGACAGAGTGAACACAGAGACAGAGTGAACACAGAGACAGAGTGAACACAGAGACAGAGTGAACACAGAGACAGGGAACAAGCACAGAGACAGAGCGAACACAGAGACAGACAGTGGACACAGAGACAGAGGGTGAACACAGAGACAGAGAGTGAACACAGAGACAGAGAGCGAACACAGAGACAGAGAGTGAACACAGAGACAGAGAGCGAACACAGAGACAGAGAGTGAACACAGAGACAGAGTGAACACAGAGACAGAGAGCGAACACAGAGACAGAGAGTGAACACAGAGACAGAGAGTGAACACAGACAGAATGAACACAGAGACAGAGAGTGAACACAGAGACAGAGTGTGAACACAGAGACAGAGTGTGAACACAGAGACAGAGAGTGAACACAGAGACAGAGAGTGAACACAGAGACAGAGAGCGAACACTGGGACAGAGAGTGAACACAGAGACAGAGAGTGAACACAGAGACAGAGAGCGAACACTGGGACAGAGAGTGAACACAGGGACAGAGAGTGAACACAGAGACAGAGAGTGAACACAGAGACAGAGAGCGAACACTGGGACAGAGAGTGAACACAGAGACAGAGAGTGAACACAGAGACAGAGAGTGAACACAGAGACAGAGAGCGAACACTGGGACAGAGAGTGAACACAGGGACAGAGAGTGAACACAGAGACAGAGAGTGAACACAGAGACAGAGTGAACACAGAGACAGAGAGAACACAGAGGCAGAGAGTGAACACAGAGACAGAGAGCGAACACAGAGACAGAGAGCGAACACAGAGACAGGGAGTGAACACAGAGACAGAGAGTGAACACAGAGACAGAGAGCGAACACAGAGACAGGGAGTGAACACAGAGACAGAGGGTGAACACAGAGACAGAGTGAACACAGAGACAGAGGGTGAACACAGAGACAGAGAGTGAACACAGAGACAGAGAGTGAACACAGAGACAGAGAGTGAACACAGAGACAGAGAGCGAACACAGAGACAGAGTGAACACAGAGACAGAGGGTGAACACAGAGACAGAGAGTGAACACAGAGACAGAGAGTGAACACAGAGACAGAGAGTGAACACAGAGACAGGGAGTGAACACAGAGACAGAGAGTGAACACAGAGACAGAGAGTGAACACAGAGACAGAGAGTGAACACAGAGACAGAGAGTGAACACAGAGACAGAGTGAACACAGAGACAGAGAGCGAACACAGAGACAGAGAGTGAACACAGAGACAGAGAGCGAACACAGAGACAGGGAGTGAACACAGAGACAGAGGGTGAACACAGAGACAGAGTGAACACAGAGACAGAGGGTGAACACAGAGACAGAGAGTGAACACAGAGACAGAGAGTGAACACAGAGACAGAGAGTGAACACAGAGACAGAGAGCGAACACAGAGACAGGGAGTGAACACAGAGACAGAGGGTGAACACAGAGACAGAGTGAACACAGAGACAGAGAGCGAACACAGAGACAGAGCGAACACAGAGACAGAGAGTGAACACAGAGACAGAGAGCGAACACAGAGACAGGGAGTGAACACAGAGACAGAGAGTGAACATAGAGACAGGGAGTGAACACAGAGACAGAGAGTGAACACAGAGACAGAGAGTGAACACAGAGACAGAGAGTGAACACAGAGACAGAGAGTGAACACAGGGACAGAGAGCGAACACAGAGACAGAGTGAACACAGAGACAGAGAGTGAACACAAAGACAGAGAGTGGACACAGAGACAGAGAGTGAACACAGAGACAGAGTGAACACAGAGACAGGGAGTGAACACAAAGACAGAGAGTGGACACAGAGACAGAGAGTGAACACAAAGACAGAGAGTGAACACAGAGACAGAGTGAGCACAGAGACAGAGAGTGGACACAGAGACAGAGAGTGAACACAAAGACAGAGAGTGAACACAGAGACAGAGAGCGAACACAGAGACAGAGAGTGGACACAGAGACAGAGAGTGAACACAGAGACAGAGAGTGGACACAGAGACAGGGAGTGAACACAGAGACAGGGACCGAACAAAGAGACAGAGAGTGAACACAGACAGAATGAACACAGAGGCAGAAGGTGAACACAGAGACAGAATGAACAAAGAGACTGAGAGTGAACACAGAGACAGAGTGTGAACACAGAGACAGAGAGTGAACACAGAGACAGAGAGTGAACACAGAGACAGAGAGTGAACACAGAGACAGAGAGTGAACACAGAGACAGAGTGTGAACACAGAGACAGAGAGTGAACACAGAGACAGAGAGTGAATACAGGGACTGAGTGAACACAGAGACAGAGAGTGAACACACAGACAGAGAGTGAACACAGAGACAGAGAGAGAACACAGAGACAGAGAGTGAACACAGAGACAGAGTGTGAACACAGAGACAGAGTGAACACAGAGACAGAGAGTGAACACAGAGACAGAGTGAACACAGAGACAGAGTGTGAACACAGAGACAGAGAGTGAACACAGAGACAGAGAGTGAACACAGAGACAGAGAGTGAACACAGAGACAGAGTGTGAACACAGAGACAGAGAGTGAACACAGAGACAGAGAGTGAACACAGAGACAGAGAGTGAACACAGAGACAGAGAGTGAACACAGAGACAGAGAGTGAACACAGAGACAGAGAGTGAACACAGAGACAGAGAGTGAACACAGAGACAGAGAGTGAACACAGAGACAGAGAGTGAACACAGAGACAGAGTGTGAACACAGAGACAGAGAGTGAACACAGAGACAGAGAGTGAACACAGAGACAGAGTGAGTACAGAGACAGAGAGCGAACACAGAGACAGAGAGTGAACACAGAGACAGGGACCGAACAAAGAGACAGAGAGTGAACACAGACAGAATGAACACAGAGGCAGAAGGTGAACACAGAGACAGAATGAACAAAGAGACTGAGAGTGAACACAGAGACAGAGTGTGAACACAGAGACAGAGAGTGAACACAGAGACAGAGTGTGAACACAGAGACAGAGAGTGAACACAGAGACAGAGTGTGAACACAGAGACAGAGAGTGAACACAGAGACAGAGAGTGAATACAGGGACTGAGTGAACACAGAGACAGAGAGTGAACACAGAGACAGAGAGTGAACACAGAGACAGAGAGTGAACACACAGACAGAGAGTGAACACAGAGACAGAGAGCGAACACAGAGACAGAGAGTGAACACAGAGACAGAGTGAACACAGAGACAGAGAGTGAACACAGAGACAGAGAGTGAACACAGAGACAGAGAGTGAACACAGAGACAGAGAGTGAATACAGGGACTGAGTGAACACAGAGACAGAGAGTGAACACAGAGACAGAGAGTGAACACAGAGACAGAGAGTGAACACAGAGACAGAGAGTGAACACAGAGACAGAGGGTGAACACAGAGACAGAGAGTGAACACAGAGACAGAGAGTGAACACAGAGACAGAGAGTGAACACAGGGACTGAGTGAACACAGAGACAGAGTGCGAGCGCAGAGACAGAGAGTGAACACGGAGACAGAAAGTGAACACAGAGACAGAGAGCGAACACAGAGACAGAGAGTGAACACAGAGACAGAGAGAACACAGAGACAGAGAGTGAACACAGAGACAGAGAGCGAACACCGGGACAGAGAGTGAACACAGAGACAGAGAGCGAACACAGAGACAGAGAGTGAACACAGAGACAGAGAGAACACAGAGACAGAGAGTGAACACAGAGACAGAGAGCGAACACCGGGACAGAGAGTGAACACAGAGACAGGGAGTGAACACAGAGACAGAGAGTGAACACAGAGACAGAGAGTGAACACAGAGACAGAGAGTGAACACAGAGACAGAGAGTGAACACAGAGACAGAGAGTGAACACAGAGACAGAGAGTGAACACAGAGACAGAGAGTGAACACAGAGACAGAGAGTGAACACAGAGACAGAGAGTGAACACAGAGACAGAGAGAACACAGAGACAGAGAGTGAACACAGAGACAGAGAGTGAACACAGAGACAGAGTGCGAGCGCAGAGACAGAGAGTGAACACAGAGACAGAGAGTGAACACAGAGACAGAGAGTGAACACAGAGACAGAGAGTGAACACAGAGACAGAGAGTGAACACAGAGACAGAGAGAACACAGAGACAGAGAGTGAACAGAGAGACAGAGAGTGAACACAGAGACAGAGAGTGAACACAGAGACAGAGAGTGAACACAGAGACAGAGAGTGAACACAGAGACAGAGAGTGAACACAGAGACAGAGAGTGAATACAGGGACTGAGTGAACACAGAGACAGAGAGTGAACACACAGACAGAGAGTGAACACAGAGACAGAGAGTGAACACAGAGACAGAGAGTGAACACAGAGACAGAGAGTGAACACAGAGACAGAGAGTGAACACAGAGACAGAGAGAACACAGAGACAGAGAGAGAACACAGAGACAGAGAGTGAACACAGAGACAGAGAGTGAACACCGTGACAGAGAGTGAACACAGAGACAGAGAGTGAACACAGAGACAGAGAGCGAACACAGAGACAGAGAGAACACAGAGACAGAGAGTGAACACAGAGACAGAGAGTGAACACAGAGACAGAGAGTGAACACAGAGACAGAGTGGACACAGAGACAGAGAGTGAACACAGAGACAGAGAGTGAACACAGAGACAGAGAGTGAACACAGAGACAGAGAGTGAACACAGAGACAGAGAGTGAACACAGAGACAGAGAGTGAACACAGAGACAGAGAGTGAACACAGAGACAGAGTGAACACAGAGACAGAGAGTGAACACAGAGACAGAGAGTGAACACAGAGACAGAGAGTGAACACAGAGACAGAGAGTGAACACAGAGACAGAGAGTGAACACAGAGACAGAGAGAACACAGAGACAGAGTGTGAACACAGAGACAGAGAGAACACAGAGACAGAGAGTGAACACAGAGACAGAGAGTGAACACAGAGACAGAGAGAACACAGAGACAGAGAGTGAACAGAGAGACAGAGAGTGAACACAGAGACAGAGAGTGAACACACAGACAGAGAGTGAACACAGAGACAGAGAGTGAATACAGGGACTGAGTGAACACAGAGACAGAGAGTGAACACAGAGACAGTGAGTGAACACAGAGACAGAGAGAACACAGAGACAGAGAGTGAACACAGAGACAGGGAGTGAAGACAGAGACAGAGAGAGAACACAGAGACAGAGAGTGAACACAGAGACAGAGAGCGAACACAGAGACAGAGAGAACACAGAGACAGAGAGTGAACACAGAGACAGAGAGTGAACACAGAGACAGAGAGTGAACACAGAGACAGAGAGTGAACACAGAGACAGAGAGTGAACACAGAGACAGAGAGTGAACACAGAGACAGAGAGTGAACACAGAGACAGAGAGTGAACACAGAGACAGAGAGAACACAGAGACAGAGTGTGAACACAGAGACAGAGAGAACACAGAGATTGAGAGTGAACACAGCGACAGAGAGCGAACACAGAGACAGAGAGTGAACACAGAGACAGAGAGCGAACACAGAGAAAGAGAGAACACAGAGATTGAGAGTGAACACAGAGACAGAGAGCGAACACAGAGACAGAGAGTGAACACAGAGACAGAGAGTGAACACAGAGACAGAGTGAACACAGAGACAGAGTGAACACAGAGACAGAGTGAACACAGAGACAGGGAACAAGCACAGAGACAGAGCGAACACAGAGACAGACAGTGGACACAGAGACAGAGGGTGAACACAGAGACAGAGAGTGAACACAGAGACAGAGAGCGAACACAGAGACAGAGAGTGAACACAGAGACAGAGAGTGAACACAGAGACAGAGAGCGAACACAGAGACAGAGAGTGAACACAGAGACAGAGTGAACACAGAGACAGAGAGCGAACACAGAGACAGAGAGTGAACACAGAGACAGAGAGCGAACACAGAGACAGAGAGTGAAAACAGAGACAGAGAGTGAACACAGAGACAGAGAGCGAACACAGAGACAGAGAGTGAAAACAGAGACAGAGAGTGAACACAGAGACTGAGAGTGAACACAGAGACAGAGAGTGAACACAGAGACAGTGTGTGAAAACAGAGACAGAGTGCGAGCGCAGAGACAGAGAGTGAACACAGACAGAATGAACACAGAGACAGAACGAACACAGAGACAGAGAGTGAACACACAGACAGAGAGTGAACACAGAGACAGAGAGTGAACACAGAGACAGAGAGAACACAGAGACAGAGAGTGAACACAGAGACAGAGAGTGAACACAGAGACAGAGAGCGAACACAGAGACAGAGAGTGAACACAGAGACAGAGAGTGAACACAGAGACTGAGAGCGAGCGCAGAGACAGAGAGAGAACACAGAGACAGAGAGCGAACACTGGGACAGAGAGTGAACACAGAGACAGAGAGTGAACACAGAGACAGAGAGTGAACACAGAGACAGAGAGCGAACACTGGGACAGAGAGTGAACACAGGGACAGAGAGTGAACACAGAGACAGAGAGTGAACACAGAGACAGAGTGAACACAGAGACAGAGAGAACACAGAGGCAGAGATTGAACACAGAGACAGAGAGTGAACACAGAGACAGAGAGCGAACACAGAGACAGAGAGCGAACACAGAGACAGGGAGTGAACACAGAGAGAGAGAGTGAACACAGAGACAGAGAGTGGACACAGAGACAGGGAGTGAACACAGAGACAGAGGGTGAACACAGAGACAGAGTGAACACAGAGACAGAGGGTGAACACAGAGACAGAGAGTGAACACAGAGACAGAGAGTGAACACAGAGACAGAGAGTGAACACAGAGACAGAGAGCGAACACAGAGACAGGGAGTGAACACAGAGACAGAGGGTGAACACAGAGACAGAGTGAACACAGAGACAGAGAGCGAACACAGAGACAGAGCGAACACAGAGACAGAGAGTGAACACAGAGACAGAGAGAACACAGAGACAGAGAGTGAACAGAGAGACAGAGAATGAACACAGAGACAGAGAGTGAACAGAGAGACAGAGAGCGAACACAGAGACAGAGAGTGAACACAGAGACAGAGAGCGAACACAGAGAAAGAGAGAACACAGAGATTGAGAGTGAACACAGAGACAGAGAGCGAACACAGAGACAGAGAGTGAACACAGAGAAAGAGAGAACACAGAGATTGAGAGTGAACACAGAGACAGAGAGCGAACACAGAGACAGAGAGTGAACACAGAGACAGAGAGTGAACACAGAGACAGAGTGAACACAGAGACAGAGTGAACACAGAGACAGAGTGAACACAGAGACAGAGTGAACACAGAGACAGGGAACAAGCACAGAGACAGAGCGAACACAGAGACAGACAGTGGACACAGAGACAGAGGGTGAACACAGAGACAGAGAGTGAACACAGAGACAGAGAGCGAACACAGAGACAGAGAGTGAACACAGAGACAGAGAGCGAACACAGAGACAGAGAGTGAAAACAGAGACAGAGTGCGAGCGCAGAGACAGAGAGTGAACACAGAGACAGAGTGAACACAGAGACTGAGAGTGAACACAGAGACAGAGAGTGAACACAGAGACAGTGTGTGAAAACAGAGACAGAGTGCGAGCGCAGAGACAGAGAGTGAACACAGAGACAGAGTGTGAACACAGAGACAGAGTGTGAACACAGAGACAGAGAGTGAACACCATGACAGAGAGTGAACACACAGACAGAGAGTGAACACAGAGACAGAGAGTGAACACAGAGACAGAGAGCGAACACTGGGACAGAGAGTGAACACAGGGACAGAGAGTGAACACAGAGACAGAGAGTGAACACAGAGACAGAGAGTGAACACAGAGACAGAGAGTGAACACAGAGACAGAGAGCGAACACTGGGACAGAGAGTGAACACAGGGACAGAGAGTGAACACAGAGACAGAGAGTGAACACAGAGACAGAGTGAACACAGAGACAGAGAGAACACAGAGGCAGAGAGTGAACACAGAGACAGAGAGCGAACACAGAGACAGAGAGCGAACACAGAGACAGGGAGTGAACACAGAGACAGAGAGTGAACACAGAGACAGAGAGCGAACACAGAGACAGGGAGTGAACACAGAGACAGAGGGTGAACACAGAGACAGAGTGAACACAGAGACAGAGGGTGAACACAGAGACAGAGAGTGAACACAGAGACAGAGAGTGAACACAGAGACAGAGAGTGAACACAGAGACAGAGAGCGAACACAGAGACAGAGTGAACACAGAGACAGAGGGTGAACACAGAGACAGAGAGTGAACACAGAGACAGAGAGTGAACACAGAGACAGAGAGTGAACACAGAGACAGGGAGTGAACACAGAGACAGAGAGTGAACACAGAGACAGAGAGTGAACACAGAGACAGAGAGTGAACACAGAGACAGAGAGTGAACACAGAGACAGAGTGAACACAGAGACAGAGAGCGAACACAGAGACAGAGAGTGAACACAGAGACAGAGAGCGAACACAGAGACAGGGAGTGAACACAGAGACAGAGGGTGAACACAGAGACAGAGTGAACACAGAGACAGAGGGTGAACACAGAGACAGAGAGTGAACACAGAGACAGAGAGTGAACACAGAGACAGAGAGTGAACACAGAGACAGAGAGCGAACACAGAGACAGGGAGTGAACACAGAGACAGAGGGTGAACACAGAGACAGAGTGAACACAGAGACAGAGAGCGAACACAGAGACAGAGCGAACACAGAGACAGAGAGTGAACACAGAGACAGAGAGCGAACACAGAGACAGGGAGTGAACACAGAGACAGAGAGTGAACATAGAGACAGGGAGTGAACACAGAGACAGAGAGTGAACACAGAGACAGAGAGTGAACACAGAGACAGAGAGTGAACACAGAGACAGAGAGTGAACACAGGGACAGAGAGCGAACACAGAGACAGAGTGAACACAGAGACAGAGAGTGAACACAGAGACAGAGAGTGAACACAGAGACAGAGAGCGAACACAGAGACAGAGCGAACACAGAGACAGAGAGTGAACACAGAGACAGAGAGTGAACACAGAGACAGAGAGCGAACACAGAGACAGAGAGTGAACACAGAGACAGAGAGCGAACACAGAGACAGGGAGTGAACACAGAGACAGAGAGTGAACACAGAGACAGAGAGTGAACACA
Organism: Isurus oxyrinchus; assembly: GCA_026770705.1. Lineage (NCBI taxonomy): Eukaryota > Metazoa > Chordata > Chondrichthyes > Lamniformes > Lamnidae > Isurus > Isurus oxyrinchus. The sequence goes on from JANJGN010000017.1 coordinate 111,699,894, forward strand.
GAGACAGAGAGTGAACACAGAGACAGAGAGCGAAAACAGAGAAAGAGAGAACACAGAGACAGAGAGTGAACACAGAGACAGAGAGTGAACACAGAGACAGAGTGAACACAGAGACAGAGTGAACACAGAGACAGGGAGTGAACACAGAGACAGAGTGAACACAGAGACAGGGAGTGAACACAGAGACAGAGAGTGAACACAGAGACAGGGAGTGAACACAAAGACAGAGAGTGGACACAGAGATAAGAGTGAACACAAAGACAGAGAGTGGACACAGAGACAGAGAGTGAACACAGAGACAGAGAGTGAACACAGAGACAGAGTGAACACAGAGACAGAGAGTGAACACAGAGACAGAGAGTGAACACAGAGACAGAGTGAACACAAAGACAGAGAGTGGACACAGAGATAAGAGTGAACACAAAGACAGAGAGTGAACACAAAGGCAGAGAGTGGACACAGAGACAGAGAGTGAACACAGAGACAGAGTGAACACAGAGACAGGGAGTGAACACAAAGACAGAGAGTGGACACAGAGACAGAGAGCGAACACAGAGACAGAGAGTGAACACAAAGACAGAGAGTGAACACAGAGACAGAGAGTGAACACAGAGACAGAGAGTGAACACAAAGACAGAGAGTGAACACAGAGACAGAGAGTGAACACAGAGACAGAGAGTGAACACAGAGACAGAGTGAGCACAGAGACAGAGAGCGAACACAGAGACAGAGAGTGGACACAGAGACAGGGAGTGAACACAGAGACAGGGACCGAACAAAGAGACAGAGAGTGAACACAGACAGAATGAACACAGAGGCAGAAGGTGAACACAGAGACAGAGAGTGAACACAGAGACAGAGAGTGAACACAGAGACAGAGAGTGAACACAGAGACAGAGAGTGAATACAGGGACTGAGTGAACACAGAGACAGAGAGTGAACACAGAGACAGAGAGTGAACACAGAGAGAGGGAGTGAACACAGAGACAGAGAGTGAACACAGAGACAGAGAGTGAACACAGAGACAGAGAGTGAACACAGAGACAGAGAGTGAAGACAGAGACAGAGAGTGAACACAGAGACAGAGTGAACACAGAGACAGAGAGAGAACACAGAGACAGAGAGTGACCACAGAGACAGAGAGTGAACACAGAGACAGAGAGTGAACACCGTGACAGAGAGTGAACACAGAGACAGAGAGTGAACACAGAGACAGAGAGAACACAGAGACAGAGAGTGGACACAGAGACAGAGAGAACACAGAGACAGAGAGAACACAGAGACAGAGAGTGAACACAGAGACAGAGAGTGAACACAGAGACAGAAAGTGAACACAGGCAGAATGAACACAGAGACAGAGAGCGAACACAGAGACAGAGAGTGAACACAGAGACAGAGAGTGAACACAGAGACAGAGAGTGAACACAGAGACAGAGAGTGAACACAGAGACAGAGAGCGAACACAGAGACAGAGAGTGAACACAGAGACAGAGAGTGAACACAGAGACAGAGAGTGAACACAGAGACAGAGAGAGAACACAGAGACAGAGAGTGAACACAGAGAAAGAGAGAACACAGAGATTGAGAGTGAACACAGAGACAGAGAGCGAACACAGAGACAGAGAGTGAACACAGAGACAGAGAGTGAACACAGGGACAGAGATTCAACACAGAGACAGAGAGTGAACACAGAGACAGAGTGAACACAGAGACAGAGTGAACACAGAGACAGAGTGAACACAGAGACAGAGAGCGAACACAGAGACAGAGGGTGAACACAGAGACAGAGAGCGAACACAGAGACAGAGAGTGAACACAGAGACAGAGTGAACACAGAGACAGAGTGAACACAGAGACAGAGAGCGAACACAGAGACAGAGAGTGAACACAGAGACAGAGAGCGAACACAGAGACAGAGAGTGAACACAGAGACAGAGAGTGAACACAGAGACAGAGAGTGAACACAGAGACAGAGTGAACACAGAGACAGAGAGTGAACACAGAGACAGAGTGAACACAGAGACTGAGAGTGAACACAGAGACAGAGAGTGAACACAGAGACAGAGAGTGAACACAGGGACAGAGTGAACAGAGAGACAGAGAGTGAACACAGACAGAATGAACACAGAGACAGAGAGCGAACACAGGGACAGAGTGAACAGAGAGACAGAGAGTGAACACAGAGACAGAGAGTGAACACAGAAATAGAGAGCGAACCCAGAGACAGAGAGTGAACACAGAGACAGAGTGAACACAGAGACAGAGTGAACACAGAGACAGAGAGTGAACACAGAGACAGAGAGTGAACACAGAGACAGAGAGTGAACACAGAGACAGAGAGTGGACACAGAGACAGAGAGTGAACACAGAGACAGAGAGTGAACACAGAGACAGAGTGAACACAGAGACAGAGAGTGAACACAGAGACAGAGAGTGAACACAGAGACAGAGAGTGAACACAGAGACAGAGAGTGGACACAGAGACAGAGAGTGAACACAGAGACAGAGAGTGAACACAGAGACAGAGAGTGAACACAGAGACAGAGAGCGAACACAGAGACAGAGAGCGAACACATAGGCAGAGAGTGAACACAGAGACAGAACGAACACAGAGTCACAAAGAGACAGAGAGTGAACACAGAGACAGAGAGTGAACACAGAGACAGGGAGTGAACACAGAGACAGAGAGTGAACACAGAGACAGAGAGTGAACACAGAGACAGAGAGTGAACACAGAGACAGAGAGTGAACACAGAGACAGAGAGTGAACACAGAGACTGAGAGTGAACACAGAGACAGAGAGTGAACACAGAGACAGAGAGTGAACACACAGACAGAGAGTGAACACAGAGACAGAGAGTGAACACAGAGACAGAGAGTGAACACAGAGACAGAGAGTGAAGACAGAGACTGAGAGCGAGCGCAGAGACAGAGAGTGAACACAGAGACAGAGAGCGAACACTGGGACAGAGAGTGAACACAGAGACAGAGAGTGAACACAGAGACAGAGTGAACACAGAGACAGAGAGAACACAGAGGCAGAGATTGAACACAGAGACAGAGAGTGAACACAGAGACAGAGAGCGAACACAGAGACAGAGAGTGAACACAGAGACAGAGAGTGAACACAGAGACAGAGTGAACACAGAGACAGAGAGAACACAGAGGCAGAGATTGAACACAGAGACAGAGAGTGAACACAGAGACAGAGAGCGAACACAGAGACAGAGAGCGAACACAGAGAGAGGGAGTGAACACAGAGACAGAACGAACACAGAGACAGAGAGTGAACACAAAGACAGAGTGTGAACACAGAGACAGAGAGTGAACACAGAGACAGAGAGCGAACACAGAGACAGAGAGCGAACACAGAGACAGAGAGCGAACACAGAGACAGGGAGTGAACACAGAGACAGAGGGTGAACACAGAGACAGAGTGAACACAGAGACAGAGGGTGAACACAGAGACAGAGAGTGAACACAGAGACAGAGAGCGAACACAGAGACAGAGAGCGAACACAGAGACAGAGAGCGAACACAGAGACAGAGCGAACACAGAGACAGAGAGTGAACACAGAGACAGAGAGTGAACACAGAGACAGAGCGAACACAGAGACAGAGAGCGAACACAGAGACAGAGCGAACACAGAGACAGAGAGTGAACACAGAGACAGAGAGCGAACACAGAGACAGGGAGTGAACACAGAGACAGAGAGTGAACACAGAGACAGAGAGTGAACACAGAGACAGAGAGTGAACACAGAGACAGAGAGTGAACACAGAGACAGAGAGTGAACACAGAGACAGAGTGAACACAGAGACAGAGAGTGAACACAGAGACAGAGTGAACACAGAGACAGGGAGTGAACACAGAGACAGAGAGTGAACACAGAGACAGGGAGTGAACACAAAGACAGAGAGTGGACACAGAGATAAGAGTGAACACAGAGACAGAGAGTGAACACAGAGACAGAGAGTGAACACAGAGACAGAGTGAACACAGAGACAGAGAGTGGACACAGAGACAGAGAGTGAACACAGAGACAGAGTGAACACAGAGACAGGGAGTGAACACAGAGACAGAGAGTGAACACAGAGACAGAGTGAACACAAAGACAGAGAGTGGACACAGAGACAGAGAGTGAACACAAAGACAGAGAGTGAACACAGAGACAGAGAGCGAACACAGAGACAGAGTGAGCACAGAGACAGAGAGTGAACACAGAGACAGAGAGTGAACACAGAGACAGAGAGTGGACACAGAGACAGAGAGTGAACACAGAGACAGAGAGTGAACACAGAGACAGAATGAACACAGAGACAGAGAGTGAACACAGAGACAGAGAGTGAACACAGAGACAGAGAGAGAACACAGAGACAGAGAGTGGACACAGAGACAGAGAGTGAACACAGAGACAGAGAGTGAACACAGAGACAGAGTGAACACAGAGACAGAGAGTGAACACAGAGACAGAGTGAACACAGAGACAGGGAGTGAACACAGAGACAGAGAGTGAACACAGAGACAGGGAGTGAACACAAAGACAGAGAGTGGACACAGAGATAAGAGTGAACACAGAGACAGAGAGTGAACACAGAGACAGAGAGTGAACACAGAGACAGAGAGTGAACACAGAGACAGAGAGTGAACACAGAGACAGGGAGTGAACACAGAGACAGAGAGTGAACACAGAGACAGAGTGAACACAAAGACAGAGAGTGGACACAGAGACAGAGAGTGAACACAAAGACAGAGAGTGAACACAGAGACAGAGAGCGAACACAGAGACAGAGAGTGGACACAGAGACAGGGAGTGAACACAGAGACAGGGACCGAACAAAGAGACAGAGAGTGAGCACAGAGACAGGGACCGAACATAGAGACAGAGAGTGAACACAGACAGAATGAACACAGAGGCAGAAGGTGAACACAGAGACAGAATGAACAAAGAGACTGAGAGTGAACACAGAGACAGAGTGTGAACACAGAGACAGAGTGTGAACACAGAGACAGAGAGTGAACACAGAGACAGAGAGTGAACACAGAGAGAGGGAGTGAACACAGAGACAGAGTGTGAACACAGAGACAGAGTGTGAAAACAGAGACAGAGAGTGAATACAGGGACTGAGTGAACACAGAGACAGAGAGTGAACACAGAGACAGAGAGTGAACACAGAGACAGAGAGTGAAGACAGAGACAGAGAGTGAACACAGAGACAGAGAGAGAACACAGAGACAGAGAGTGAACACAGAGACAGAGAGTGAACACAGAGACAGAGAGAACACAGAGACAGAGAGTGAACACAGAGACAGAGAGTGAACACAGAGACAGAGAGTGAACACAGAGACAGAGAGTGAACACAGAGACAGAGAGTGAACACAGAGACAGAGAGTGAACACAGAGACAGAGAGCGAACACAGAGACAGAGAGCGAACACAGAGACAGAGAGTGAACACAGAGTCAGAGAGAACACAGAGACAGAGTGTGAACACAGAAAAAGAGAGTGCACCGAGACAGAGAGCGAACACAGAGAAAGAGAGAACACAGAGATTGAGAGTGAACACAGAGACAGAGAGCGAACACAGAGACAGAGAGTGAACACAGAGACAGAGAGTGAACACAGAGACAGAGTGAACACAGAGACAGGGAACAAGCACAGAGACAGAGCGAACACAGAGACAGACAGTGGACACAGAGACAGAGGGTGAACACAGAGACAGAGAGTGAACACAGAGACAGAGAGCGAACACAGAGACAGAGAGTGAACACAGAGACAGAGAGTGGACACAGAGACAGAGAGCGAACACAGAGACAGAGAGAACACAGAGACAGAGAGTGAACACAGAGACAGAGAGCGAACACAGAGACAGAGAGTGAACACAGAGACAGAGCGAACACAGAGACAGAGAGTGAACACAGAGACAGAGAGTGAACACAGAGACAGAGAGTGAACACAGAGACAGAGAGTGAATACAGAGACAGAGAGTGAACACAGAGACAGAGAGTGAATACAGGGACAGAATGAACACAGAGACAGAGAGCGAACACAGAAAAAGAGAGAGCACAGAGAGTGAGAGTGAACACAGAGACAGAGAGCGAACACAGAGACAGAGAGTGAACACAGAGACAGAATGAACACAGAGACAGAGAGCGAACACAGAAAAAGAGAGAGCACAGAGAGTGAGAGTGAACACAGAGACAGAGAGCGAACACAGAGACAGAGAGTGAACACAGAGACAGAGAGTGAACACAGGGACAGAGATTCAACACAGAGACAGAGAGTGAACACAGAGACAGAGAGTGAACACAGAAACAGTGTGTGAAAACAGAGACAGAGTGCGAGCGCAGAGACCGTGAGTGAGCACAGAGACAGAGAGTGAAAACAGTGACAGAGAGTGAACACAGGGACAGAGAGTGAACACAGAGACCGGGAGTGCACACAGAGACAGAGAGTGAACGATGAGACAGAGTGAACACAGAGACAGAGAGTGAACACAGAGACAGAGAGTGAACACAGAGACAGAGAGTGAACACAGAGACAGAGAGTGAACACAGAGACAGAGAGTGAACACAGAGACAGAGTGTGAACACAGAAATAGAGAGCGAACCCAGAGACAGAGAGTGAACACAGAGACAGAGAGTGAACACAGAGACAGAGAGTGAACACAGAGACAGAGAGAACACAGAGACAGAGAGCGAACACAGAGACAGAGAGTGAACACAGAGACAGAATGAACACAGAGACAGAGAGCGAACACAGAAAAAGAGAGAGCACAGAGAGTGAGAGTGAACACAGAGACAGAGAGCGAACACAGAGACAGAGAGTGAACACAGAGACAGAGAGTGAACACAGGGACAGAGATTCAACACAGAGACAGAGAGTGAACACAGAGACAGAGAGTGAACACAGAAACAGTGTGTGAAAACAGAGACAGAGTGCGAGCGCAGAGACCGTGAGTGAGCACAGAGACAGAGAGTGAAAACAGTGACAGAGAGTGAACACAGGGACAGAGAGTGAACACAGAGACCGGGAGTGCACACAGAGACAGAGAGTGAACGATGAGACAGAGTGAACACAGAGACAGAGAGTGAACACAGAGACAGAGAGTGAACACAGAGACAGAGAGTGAACACAGAGACAGAGAGTGAACACAGAGACAGAGAGTGAACACAGAGACAGAGAGTGGACACAGAGACAGAGAGTGAACACAGAGACAGAGAGTGAACACAGAGACAGAGAGTGAACACAGAGACAGAGAGTGAACACAGAGACAGAGAGTGAACACAGAGACAGAGAGTGAACACAGAGACAGGGAGTGAACACAGAAATAGAGAGCGAACCCAGAGACAGAGAGTGAACACAGAGACAGAGAGTGAACACAGAGACAGAGAGTGAACACAGAAACAGTGTGTGAAAACAGAGACAGAGTGCGAGCGCAGAGACCGTGAGTGAGCACAGAGACAGAGAGTGAAAACAGTGACAGAGAGTGAACACAGGGACAGAGAGTGAACACAGAGACAGGGAGTGAACACAGAGACAGGGAGCGAACAGAGAGACAGGGAGTGCACACAGAGACAGAGAGTGAACAATGAGACAGAGCGAACACAGAGACAGAGTGAACACAGAGACAGAGAGTGAACACAGAGACAGAGAGCGAACACAGAGACAGAGAGCGAACACAGAGACAGAGTGAACACAGAGACAGAGAGTGAACACAGAGACAGAGAGCGAACACAGAGACAGAGAGTGAACACAGAGACAGAGAGTGAACACAGAGACAGGGAGCGAACAGAGAGACAGGGAGTGCACACAGAGACAGAGAGTGAACAATGAGACAGAGAGTGAACACAGAGACAGAGACTGAACACCGTGACAGAGAGTGAACACAGAGACAGAGTGAACACAGAGACAGGGAGTGAACACAGAGACAGAGAGTGAACACAGAGACAGAGAGTGAACACAGAGACAGAGGGTGAACACAGAGACAGAGTGAGCACAGAGACAGGGAGCGAACACCGGGACAGAGAGTGGACACAGAGACAGAGAGTGAACACAGAGACAGAGAGTGAACACAGAGACAGAGAGTGAACACAGAGACAGAGAGTGAACACAGAGACAGAGTGTGAACACAGAGACAGAGTGAACACAGAGACAGGGAGTGAACACAGAGACAGAGAGCAAGTGTAGAGACAGAGAGCGAACACAGAGACAGAACGAACACAGAGTCACAAAGAGACAGAGAGTGAAGACAGATACAGAGAGTGAAGACAGAGACAGAAATTGAACACCGAGGCAGAGAGTGAGTGCAGAGACAGAGAGCGAACACAGAATCACACAGAGACAGCATTTCCTCAGTACTGACCCTCGGACAGTGCAGCACTCCCTCAGTACTGACCCTCTGACAGTGCAGCACTCCCTCAGTACTGACTCTCTGACAGTGCAGCTCTTTCACTCCTGACCCTCTGACAGTGCAGTACTCCCTCAGTACTGACCCTCTGACAATGCAGCACCCCCTCAGTACTGACCCTCTGACAGTCCTGCACTCCCTCAGTACTGACCCTCTGACAGTGCTGCACTCCCTCAGTACTGACTCTCTGACAGTGCAGCTCTCCCTCACTCCTGACCCTCTGACAGTGCAGCACTCCCTCAGTACTGACCCTCTGACAATACAGCACCCCCTCAGTACTGAACCTCGGACAGTGCAGCACTCCCTCAGTACTGACTCTACGACAGTGCAGCACTCCCTCAGTACTGACCCTCCGACAGTGCGGCGCTCCCTCAGTACTGACCCTCTGACAGTGCAGCACTCCCTCAGTACTGACCATCCGACAGTGCAGCACTCCCTCAGTACTGACCCTCCGACAGTGCAGCTCTCCCTCAGTACTGGCCCACCTGCTGTACACGCCTTCCTCAATACTCGACCCTTAACCAACAGCTGGAACTAATTGCCTGGCCACAATTACCTTACTGCTTGTGGGAGCTTGCTATGAGCATGTGGCTGCTTTGTTTGCTGCATCACAGTCATGAACACACTTCAAAACCTCCTTCCCTGATGTTAATGCTGGTACATGTCCTGTGGTCGTGAAAGGTTCTATCTAAAAGCAGGTCTTGCTTGCTGATGAATGCTTTAAATTTTGCTCCTTTAAGGGGAGGGGCTGCTATTGAGGTCTGGCTGGCATGCACCAATGTCAGACAATTCTGGCGATTGCCATCAAAACGTGGAAATCTGGCTATTGTCCAAAAATTCATCTGTGACCGAAACAGAGGAGGGAAATATTCAGTCCACCATGCCTTCCCCGGCGCTTTGAAACAGCTCTTCAAATATCCCCACTCCCTCTTCTTTCCCCCAAAGCTCGGCAAATGTTTCCACTTTCAAATAGTTATCCCCATTTCCCCTTGGAAAGTTCCTGTTGAATCTGCTGCCACCACCCTTTCAGGCAGCGCTTTGGAGATCACAACGACTTGCTGATTAAAGAATAAGCTGCACTATCCCGGAGGGCGCTAATGGCGGCACTGACAAACAATTTAAGATAACCAGTCCAGCTTGTGGTGTGGCTCATTTATACATGCTAAGATAACCAGTCCAGCTTGTGGTGTGGCTCATTTATACGTGCTAAGATAACCAGTGCAGCTTGTGGTGTGGCTCATTTATACGTGCTCCAAGTGACGTACATTCATATGCGGGGACCCGTCCTCTGCAAACAAAAGGAATATGGGCAAGCCTTGCGCCTTTTTTTGAGTCACTCGGGAGATGCTTCCTCCACGGTAATACCTGGGCCAATCCGAGTCGACTTGTCATCCAATCAGCACCCTGTTGTATAAATCGTTTGGGACCCTTTGAAATTTGGCATTCTTCTGTTTGTCCTGGTGAGTACAAGAGGTGAATCTTCGACAAGCCTCCCTGTATTCAATTTTAAATTCTGGGTCTGTCTGGTTACTGCGCCTCCTGGCACTGCAAATAGTTCCCTCCCACCTCCCAGCCACCCTTGCTGGACACTTCTCAGGGCAACAAATAATATATTTTAATGGGTAGTTGAGCACAGCTTTTGGTCAGGCACTCTATTGACGTTTTGCAGCTAGCTAGTTTGAAAGTTTTGGTTCAGTCAGCAGTGCAGTGGCTCTGTCTGAATTTACTGACGCTCCCTCTCTCTCTCTCTCTCCCTCTCTCTCTCAGTCTCTCCCTCTCTGTGTGTGTGTCGAGGGTGCTGCTGTCAGCCCAGCTGGATAGGGGGAAACCTGGCAATGAGTAACCAGCCCTTGTTCCTGTGGCCTGAGGCATTGTTTGAATGAGAAGCGAGTATGACATCAGCCTGACTGGGGGGAGGAGGTAGAGAGAGAGAGAGAGAGAGAGATTATCAGCTGGCAGGCTGCTCCCACTGAATGTACGAAGGGGGAGTGAGCGTGTGAGAGAGGCAGAGAAGTGCAGTCGCTATGACTCCCACTGCCTTTCCAGTGCGAAACATGTCGCTCCACAGCTGCCTCAATGAAGCAAGGAGCTCACTGTAAACTTCCCAGCAAATCCAGGCAGGGCTGAGCGGATCATGTCTCTCTGGCTCCCAACCAGGAGAGAGAAGTACGGGGTTGGTGAGTACACATATGTTCCATTGCTGCATTTCACTGCCCCAACTCATGTAAAACTCTCTGCAAAAACTCTCTGGGGCTCAACTGTAACTCGCTCTCTTGCAAATTCTTGTTCTCCACCCCCCCACCCCCCACCCCGACCCCCTTCACAAGCTCCGACTTGTTAGAGGGAGGAGAATTTCCATTTATAAAGAGCAACTCCACAGTGATCTCCAGCTTTTACAACTCAATCTTTCTCCCTCTCTCTCTCTCTCTACTGAGAATTAAGAGGAAATGTTTGGAAAAAAATAAAGACAAGAGACAGGCAGTGAGCAGGCCCCTCTCCTGTCAGGACTGTTCATTCATCTGTCCAGTTTGTTGATTCAGTCCTGATTCATTCACTGCTCAGAAAAGAGGTGGCACATTCCCTACTGCGTTTACATGGTGCCTGGTTCTCTTAAAATGTGTAAAGGTGTTTGGCAGTTGTGTTTATGGAACAATATTTCACCCCCTCCCAACCCCCCAGCAGCTCCCCCCCACCCCTCCCCCCGAACCAGTCACATAGCAGATATTAGGGCAGGTGACTCAAGGAGCCAGGTTTTAAGGAGCGTCTTAAAGGAGGGAGGTGAGGTAGAGAGGGGAGTGGGAGAGGTGGAGGGAGGGAACTCCAGAGCTCGGGGCCCAGGCAGCTGAAGGCACGGCCGCCGATGGTGGAGAGATTCAAATCGGGAGACGCTCGAGAGTCCGGAATTACAGGAGTGCAGAGATCTGGGAGGGTTTTTGGGGACTGGAGGAGATTACAGAGATAGAGAGGGGCCAGGCCATGGAGGGATTCGAAATCAAGGGTGAGAGTTTTAAAATCGAAGCGCTGCTTGACCGGGAGCCAGTGTAGGTCAGCGAGCACGGGGAATGGGACTCGGCACAGCTAAGACAAGGGCAGGAGATGAGCTCGAGTTTACGGAGAGTTAGAACGTGGGGGACCAGCCAGGAAAGTGCTGGAATGGTCGAGTCTAGAGATAATGAAGGCAGGGATGAGGGACTCAACCGATCCCATGTGGACCTCAACAAAATCCTGTTATGCTCCAGCGAATTAGCCTCGACACCTCACGCTATGGGTTCGAGTTTCTGGCATGTGAATAATTTTTATCCTGTGCCCAATAAAAGCCAAAGAGTCCCCGGCGGCTACTGCGCCATCATAATCTACAACCCCCAACTTGATTAGATGGAGACTCCATCCCACTGCAAACTGGTGTTTCCCAATTCAGCCAATCCTGCATTTAAGGATATAATGCATGTGAGGCACTGAGGGAGTGATACTTTGTCACCAACCTGATAGTAAGCGCGAGTCTCGTCTGCCTGTTAAGCTAGGGGTCCCAGTGAGCTATCCAGGTAATAATGTCTCGGCCAACGTTCCTCCCTTGATCAAAAGGAGCATTAACTGCTCATTAAAAGCTCTCAATGCGTTTTGTTTACTTTTATTCTTTCATGGGACGTGGGTGTCACTGAGCAAGGCCAGCATTTGTTGCCCGTCCCTAATTGCCCCTTGAACTGAACGGCTTGCTGGGGCCATTTCAGAGAGGCAGTTAAGAGTCAACCACGTTGCTGTGGGTCTGGAGTCACATGTAGGCCAGACCGGGTAAGGACGGCAGATTTCCCTCCCTGTTATGTCAGGGTGGAGAAAAACTGTTCTCTGTATCTACACAACAATCGCCCCGAAAGTACTTTGGATTTTTTTTTTTCGTGTGTGAGTGTGAAGCAATTTGAAATACTTCCGAGAAATGCAAGAAGATTGGGGGCTAGATGTGTAGCAATCATTGAAGGTGGCAGGACAGGTTGAGAAAGTGGTGAATAAACCATATGGGATCCTGAATTAGTAGGGGCATAGAGTGAAAAAAGCAAGGGGGTTCTGATAGACTTGTATAAAACACGGGTTTGGCCTCCGCTGGAGCGTTGTGTCCAGTTGTGGGTGCTGCGCTTTAGGAAGGAAGTGAAGGTATTAGAAAAGATTCATGAGAATGGTTCCGGGATGAGGAGATTCAGTTATGTGGAGATACTGGAGAAGCCGGTGCTGTTCTCCTGGGAGAAGAGAAGGTTGAGAGGAGATTTGATCGAGGTGTTCAAAATCCAGAGGGACCTGGACAGAGCGGAGCGGGAGAGAGAGAGAGACTGTTCCCATTGGCAGTAGGATCGAGAGCCAGAGGGCCCAGAGTTGTTGGTAAAAGAAGCAGTGAGGAGAATCTTTTTCACGCAGCGAGTGGTTAGGATCTGGAATGGAGAATGTGGGAGAGGCAGGTCCAATCAAGGAATTCAGGAGCGATTCGGATTATTATCCATAAAGGAAGAATGAGTAAGGCTCCGGGCAGAAGGCAGGGGAGTGGGACCAGGTGAGTTGCTCCCTGCAGAGAGCCAGCACACACAGGACTGGCTGAATGGCCTCTTCCTCTGTAACCAACCCAAGATCCTACAAAGCACGGTTCTCTCTTTGATGATGAAGCAACCTCACAAAACCTCATGTCAAAAGGTTAATCCTCCACTGCGGCTCTGGCCGGCGTGAGGGTGTGAGGGTGTGAGGGTGTGTGGGTGTGTGGGTGTGAGGGTGTGTGGGTGTGTGGGTGTGCGGATGTGAGGGTGTGAGGGTGTGAGGGTGTGAGGGTGTGAGGGTGTGTGGGTGTGTGGGTGTGAGGGTGTGTGGGTGTGTGGGTGTGAGGGTGTGTGGGTGTGAGGGTGTGTGGGTGTGAGGGTGTGAGGGTGTGAGGGTGTGTGGGTGTGAGGGTGTGTGGGTGTGAGGGTGTGAGGGTTTGAGGGTGTGTGGGTGTGAGGGTGTGTGGGTGTGCGGATGTGAGGGTGTGAGGGTGTGAGGGTGTGAGGGTGTGTGGGTGTGAGGGTGTGTGGGTGTGTGGGTGTGTGGGTGTGAGGGTGTGTGGGTGTGTGGGTGTGCGGATGTGAGGGTGTGAGGGTGTGTGGGTGTGTGGGTGTGTGGGTGTGCGGATGTGAGGGTGTGAGGGTGTGTGGGTGTGTGGGTGTGAGGGTGTGTGGGTGTGAGGGTGTGTGGGTGTGAGGGTGTGTGGGTGTGAGGGTGTGAGGGTGTGAGGTTGTGAGGGTGTGTGGGTGTGAGGGTGTGAGGGTGTGAGGGTGTGTGGGTGTGAGGGTGTGTGGGTGTGAGGGTGTGTGGGTGTGAGGGTGTGAGGGTGTGAGGGTGTGTGGGTGTGGGTGTGAGGGTGTGAGGGTGTGTGGGTGTGAGGGTGTGTGGGTGTGAGGGTGTGAGGGTGTGTGGGTGTGTGGGTGTGAGGGTGTGAGGGTGTGAGGGTGTGTGGGTGTGAGGGTGTGTGGGTGTGAGGGTGTGAGGGTGTGTGGGTGTGTGGGTGTGTGGGTGTGTGGGTGTGTGGGTGTGAGGGTGTGTGGGTGTGAGGGTGTGTGGGTGTGAGGGTGTGAGGGTGTGTGGGTGTGAGGGTGTGTGGGTGTGAGGGTGTGTGGGTGTGAGGGTGTGTGGGTGTGAGGGTGTGAGGGTGTGTGGGTGTGAGTGTCTGAGGGTCTGAGTGTGTGAGGGTGTGAGGGTCTGAGGGTTGTGCCCCTGCCCTGTGAGTGTTGGGACCAGCTGAAGACAGAGGGAGACGGGGTTGAGGTTAAAACGAGGACGAAGTTTTGGGGGGGAGGCCCTAAACCTGAGGCCCTAAGCCTGGCGGCTGTGGTGGGCAGAGAGGCAGCAGCTGCTGGGAGTGTCCCTGCTACAGGGGAAGGAGTTCCCCAGTGCTGCCCCCGTGTCCACCCCAAGCTGCTGCTCCGAGGCTGGCTGGCAAGGAGGAGACCCTCTATTCCTCCGTTAAGCCAGGGCTGTGGGGGACATGGTGCAGAATTCGCGCGACGGAGAATCAAACGCAAGTTGGGCGGGGTCCAGCGCTCCGAACGTGCTGTGGTCTGTATCTCCCTCCTACACCCCCCTTGAGCCTTCCACCCCTTTCGGCTGCTCCAGCAGACGACTCCCATCGCACCTCCTTGCCGCTTTGTGCTGGGCACAGCCGGTCAAGTGAGTGGGCCACAAGGTGGCAAGCGGAGAATAGTGCGGGGTGGGGGGGGCAGGGTGGAGAATAGTGCGGGGGGGGGGGGGGGGGTGGGGGAGGGGGCGAGATTGCTCAATTTGGCCGCGAGGTTTGAGAAGCAGGATAACTAGTGAATCTGGTAAATGATGGTGATCAGGGAGACTTGGCCATACTGGTACGAGGGGCACGGAAAGTTAGCCTGCCGGCACAGCAAGCGATTGGGAAGGCCAATGACACCTTGGTCTTCATTACAAAGAGTGGCTGGAGTCCAGGAATAAGGAAGTCCTGCCTCGGTTGTCCTCAGGGCTGCGGTGAGGGTACATCTGGAACACACACACAGAGGCTTGAGGATCTTTGGCCTTTACTACCCCAGAGGGGGGTAAATACACCGGCGGCTGGGATTGACAGGTTTCTCTTTGTTTTTGGTGTCTCAGGGGAGCCGGGCGGGCAAGTGGGAGATGAAGCCCCCAAGGTGGGCCGGGATGGGGCTGAAAGGCAGAGCAGGCTCTCGAGGGGCTGAATGGCCTCCTGCTCCTGTCCCTCTCTCTCTCTCTCTCTCTCTCTCTCGTTCCTAAAAACCGAAGGCGCCACAGCGGTGCACACTGATGCTTGTGTCAACCACAAGGTGACCTTTGATCGTTGACTGCGTGCTGCCAGTAAAGTTTTTTTAACCAGCGGAGAGCTCCAGGGGAAGGAAGGTAGGATTTCAACAGCCCTTTGGTTGGGTTAAAGAATAGAAATGGATTTCTCAACTAACTGAAGAAAGTTTACGCACGAGAGAAACCAGCTGGCCCTCAGTGTCGAAGGAACCGGACCCTCACGAGCGCAAGGCCTCCCTCCCAGCAATGTGATCGGGACCAGATTATCTGTCTGGCCTGGTCTTGTTTGAGGGGTAAATATTGGCCGGGACATGGGGGTGGGTTGGAGTGGGGGGGTGGAGGGGGGGTGGGGGGAGAACTCCCCTGCCCTTCTTCGAAACGGCTGGAACCCACCTGAGAGGGCAGACAGGAGCTCGGTTTTAACGCCTGACGTGAGAAACGGCACCGCCAACAGTGCAGCTCTCCCGTCGGCGCTGCACCGGAACATCGGCCTCGATTTCTGGTACCCAAGTCCTGGGTTTTGCCCTCGTCGGGCAGGTTCAGAGGGGGGGGCGGAGGTGGGGGGGCGGAGGGGGGGTGTTGGGTGAGCGAGAGCAGCGGGGAAGCTGTCCACCACCCACGATCGGGCCGTGATTCACGTCGCTGTCTGGGGGAGCTTGCTGCGTGTAAATTGGCTGCTGCGTTTCCTACATTACAGCAATGACTGCACTTTTAAAAAGTACCTCATTGGCTGCAAAGTGCTTTGGGATGTTGAACGGTCCTAAAAGGTGCTATATAAACGCAGCTATGTTTTTTTTTCACTGAATCCCTGCTTTGCACTCAAGTGTAGTTTTAAGTTGAAGTTAGCGAGCGAAGTGATATAAAGGTACGCGTCACTGTCCGCAGCCTATAGGAGGGGAATCATGGCCCCCAGAAAGGGAGTTAGGACAAATGATTCTCACACAACAATCCAAATTTGCCGTTTAAGGAGGTTGAGTTTTGTTTTACAGTGAGGAGGTTAGTAACCTAATTATACAAGGAGCTGACCACATTAATGGGGACAAATGATTCACAGTGGAACGGGTTCAAATAGAGATGCAAATCAAAAGGTTAGTTCAATCTGTGCCCCCGAATCCTAACACCATCAGCCAATGGGAACGGCCTCTCTTTGTCTCCCTTACCCAAACCTGTCAGAATCTTGTCCACCTCTATCAAATCTCCCCTCCATCTCCTTTGCTCCAAGGAGAACAGCCCCAGCTTCTCCGACCCAACCTTGTAGCTAAAACCCCTCATCCCTGGAATCATTCTGGTAAACCTCCTCTGCACCCTCTCAAGGACCCTCACACCCTTCCTAAAGTGTGGTGACCAGAAGTGGACACAATCCTCTCGTTGTGGCCTCTTGAGACACTGAGGAGGGAGACGACCTGAGGTAATAGCCCGATGTCTTTCCTTCGGCTTCCATCTTTGAGGCATCACCTGCACAGTTGGGCCTGCAACCAGGGCTAAAGAGGGCCCCGCCGCACCCACACTGGGAGGGCCCTGGACACTTGCCCAGTCATGGGGTCAGAGGGCAGGGCTGTGGGCCTGTGCCCTGTGGGCAGCTGGGCTGGGCACCAGCGTCGGCTCTCCCAACCAGGGCCCGTTCGTCACCCCGTCCCATCGAGCTGCATCGAATGCCAGGCCCTGGGGTGAAAGGGCAGGGGTGAAAGGTTAACACCTCTCCCCCAGCCCAACAGCACCTCCCAGTCCCTTGAGTCCATTGAGGTCAAGTGGCAGCAACTGCTATCTGCTAACAGGTCCAATGCAGACAACATCTGGCTCTTTGAGCAACATGTGTGGATTCATCCCTTGCAGCTGCAAGCTGCCTGACTTCCCTTCTTCATTGCAGACAAGGCAGTACCAGGCAGACCATTAAATATTGGAAAGAAAGGGTTCCCGCACTGAGTCTACAGAGCAGAGAGGTCGCAGGCTCCATTTCGGGCCTACTGGCGTCTCGGACAATCCCTTCGAACTAAGGAGGGAGGGAATCTCAGACGGGGCCTCTGCTCCTGATCCAGTCAGGCCCAAGGGTATCCGTCGAGGCGGAGGTCAGGTCAGGCTCCGCACCAGGCCCCGCGGCCTAGCCCGGCCTGTATGTCGCCCTCAGCCTGCCCGGCGAGGTGGGGCGGGGCTGGTTGGGGGGGGGTGGGGGAGGGGGGGGAGGCCCGGGCCCTGTCATTTTGTCCGCCGGCGTGGATGCTCCTAGAGGGCACCTCAGAAGCTCCTGCAGCAGGCGGCCCTCGACCTTTCAGCACGTAGGAAGCGCAGAACTGACCCCGGGCAAGAGGGAGTCACCCGATTCCTCCCATTAAACAAAGAGAGCGGGCGGATGGGCTGGGGGGGGGGGGGGGGGGGGGTTGGCGGGGGGGGGCGGGGGGGGGTGAGAGCAGCGGAGCCGAAACGAGGCTGCGCAAGTCCATTTTGCCTGACTTCAGAGCCAAATTTATAGTTCATTTGCTTTCTGTTTTAAACCCTTGAGCTAGAACGCTCCGTCCTTCTCACAGGAGTGACAGGGCGATCGGCTCCAGGACCCCCTGTTCAGGCCTGGTCGTGGGTCAGCCGCAACTCTCAGGGCGGGCGAGGGGAGAGGCCCGGGCCAGGTGGAAAGGAAGCCCGAGGGTGAAGGCCTCGGTGTTGGGCGCGTGCCCGGGTTTTTGGGGTGAGGGTGTAGGGTGTGGGGGGTGGGGGTGCGGAGCCGAGGGGAAGGTGGCTCTGGAGAAGCCTGGGCCCTGGGTGAAGCCGGTCCAGGGTAGCGGAGGGTCACGGGTCCGGGTTTGGCCCGGCAAGAGCACTCGCCTTCTTCCCCAGACGGCCAGCAGCTGGTCAAAGTCTGTCTGTGCAACAATCTCTCTGTGTGCTGTTAAACTCCGCACTGTTTGCTCATTCACCCAGAGACCAAACCCACACAGATACCACAGGCCGAGAGCCTGCTCGATATTTCTCTGCATTCCTTGCTCCCTCCGGGAACGAAAACATCTCCTTTTATCAGCTCCTGACCTTCGAGTCCTCCGATTGGCGTACCCGCTGTATCTCTGTGACCATGACACCCCCCCACCACCCCCGCCCCCCGGCCCCCCGACCCACCTGCTTGGCGCCAGTTGGCCGTCATTGTCAGCTGTTGCCTGTTTTATCTCACGGGCCCACTCGCGAGGCTGTTCGGCAAAAACGTGCCACGCTCAGCCCATCGCCTGCCAGTCCTGGCTCGGCGGGAGGTCCCTCTGCCTCTCTGCCGCGGGGGTCGAGCCCCCCCCCACTCCCAGCGGCCTTGAGCGCGGGTTCCAGGCTGACGCTCCCCAGGGCAGTACTGAGGAGGGAGCGCCACCCCTGCCCCGGGGGGGGGCGCCGTCTTTTTCAGATGAGACCTTTAAAACGATGCCCCGGTTGGATACGCAAGATCCCGCGGTACGACGTTGAAGAAGCGGCTGGGGCGTTCACCCCGGTGCCCTGGCCAATATCTATCCCCTCGCTCAACGTGGCGCAAAAAAAAAATAAAAGAAACGAAAAGGGACAGTTTAGTCGGGTCGTTGCTGTTTGTGGGATCTTGCTGTGCCCAGGGAGAGGGCCGGGGAGTGGGGGGCTGCGGAGAGCCGGCACAGACGCCGGGGCCCCGAGTGGCCTCCTTCTGCGCTGTGACCATTCCACGGGGTTTGTTTAATTGTGGCGTGATGTACAGGCCGCTGGCCGACCCTGCTGTCACCCTCACTCACCCTCACCCTCCACCCCCTCACCCTCCACCCCCTCCTCACACCCAGTCCGCTTGCGGGTACTGTCCCAGCCCAGATTGAGTCAAGTTTTCTCTCTCCCGCTTGAGAGAGAGAGAGAGAGAGAGAGAGAGTGAGAGTGGTTCGCTAGGCCGAAGCCTGCCTCACCTTGGCAACCACATCAGTCAGGCCATCTCCAGGCAGGATATCAGGTTGCTCGTCGAGCAGCTGGGGAGAACACAGATGGCGGAGAGGGTCAACAGAAGCTGCAGAATACTGAGCACAGAAAGGGAATTGTACGAAGAGGCCAACTGAAGCAGCCGAGAGTTCTCGTTTACAAGCGCCGTCAGAAAAACCAGTTGGACGTTTCTCCTAGCTCCCCACTTCCTGGGTCTACACGTAACAGGTTGGATCAGAGGTTAATCGTCAGCGGTGCGATATAAACTGCCTCAAAGGGCTCCCGCTTTTCGCATGGGAACAGGTCCCCGGACACGCGAGTGCAAATCCTCTCTTGGCTCCAACACAGGCTGAACTTTGCCTGTCCTCAGTCTGGATGGGTCCCTGCCAGACTGGAATTGACTCGCGTTATCCAGCGGGGTGGGGAGGGTGGGTTGGTGGGGGGGGGGGGGGGGGGGGGGGGGGTGAGCTTTAAAGCTGCGGCACAACGTCCGCCTGGTGACAGAGGGGGAAGGAATATCCTCACGGACCAGTCGGCTGTCATCTCGGTCCCAACTGGAGCAGCCTTCACTGGAGCCCAGGTCACGCGAGAGGGTCAACTAGGGCTTCAGTCGGCCCTCTGTTGCCAGGGGTTGCCTACCCTTGGCCCTGCTGCAGACAGTACATTATGGGGTGACCACTAGAAGCTGACTATGAACCTCTGGTGTATCCCCAAGGATTAATCCCGCACCGCCCCCACCGCCCCCACCCCGCCCTCCTATTTCTCATCCACGCGTCACCCCTCAGTGACATCCTCTGAAAGCACTGTGTTAGCTTTCACATGTACGTTGATGACACCCAGCTCTTCCTCATCACCAGCTCTCTCTCCGTCATCCAAGCCTCTGCGGCCCGTGTCCAAACCCCACACTGAGTCGCGTTCACCCTCTACCTCCTGTGGTCACTGACCTACGTTGGCTCCCAGTCCAGCAACATCTCGATTATAAAATTCCTGTCTTTTTCAAATCCCTCCATGACCTCAACCCCCCTCCCCCTCCCAATCCCAATCCCTCCAAGATCTCTGCACTCCTCCAATCCTGGCCTCTTGCCCATCCCCAATTCCCATTACTCCAACATTGGTGCCTTCAGCTGCCTGGGGCCTAAGTTCTGGGATTCCCTCCCTAAACCTCTCTGTCCTCTCTCTCTCTTTCTCTCTCCCCTGTCTCCCTCCTCTCTCCCTGTCTCCCCAGTCTCTCTTTCCTCTCTCTCTCTCGCTCCTTCCTCTCTGTCAGTCTCTCTTTCTCTCTCACCTCTCTCTGTCTCCCTACTCTCTCTCCCTCTGCTCTCCTCTCTTTCTGTCTCTCTCCTGTCTCTCTCGTATCTCTCTCTCCTCGCCTCTGTCTCACTCCACTCTCTCTGTCTCATTCCCCTCTGTCTCCCTGTCTCTCTCACCTCTCTCTCTGTCTCATCTCTCTCTCTCTCTTTCTCTTTCTCTCTTTCTCTCATCTCTCTCTCTCACACTCACCTCTCTCTCTCTCTCACCTCTCTCCTCTCTTTATTTCTCCTAACTCTCTCTGTCTCTCTCACTTCTCTCCTCTCTCACGGTCTCTCTATCTCTCTCCCCTCTGTCTCTCTCCTCTCTCTACCTCCCTACTAACTATCTATGTCTCTCTCTCCTCTCTCTCCTCTCTCTCCTCTCTATCTCTCTCTGTCTCTCTTCTCTTCCCCCTTATTTCTCTGTCTCCCCTTTCTCTTACTGTGCTCTCTACATGTCTTTGTCTCTCTCCTCTCTCTCTCACACTTCTCTCTCTCTCACACCTCTCTCTTTATTTCTCCTGTCTCTCTCTCTGTCTCCTCTCTTTCTCTCTCTCTCTCTCCTCCCTTTGTCTCTCCATCTCTCTCCTCTCTGTCTCTCTTCTCTCCCCCCTTTTTTCTCTCTGCCTCTGCTTTCTCTTTCTCTACTCTCTATATGTCTCTGTCTCTCTCTCACCTCTCTCTCTCTCCTCTCTCTCCTCTCTCGTATTTCTTCTGTCTCTCTCTGTCTTTCTCCTCTCTCTTCTCGCTCTCTGCCTCCCTGCTCTCTATCTCTGTCTCTCTCTCCTCTCTCTCCTCCCTTTGTCTCTCTATCTCTCGCTCCTCTCTATCTCTCTCTGTCTCTCTTCTCTCCCCCTTCTTTCTCTGTCTTTCCTTTCTCTTTCTCTACTCTCTACATGTCTCTGTCTCTCTCTCCTCTCTCTCTCTCCTCTCTCTGTCTCCTCTTTCTATCTCTCCCCATCTCTGTTTTCTCTCCTGTCTCTCTCGTAGCTCTTTCCTTTCTCTTCTCTCTGTCTCTGCCCTCTCTCTCTCCTCTCTCTGCCTCATTCCCCTCTGTGTCCCTATCTCCTCTCTCTCTCTGCCTCTCCTCTGTCTCTGCCCTCTCTCTCTCCTCTCTCTGCCTCATTCCCCTCTGTGTCCCTATCTCCTCTCTCTCTCTGCCTCTCCTCTGTCTCTGTGCTCTCTCTCTCACCTCTCTCGTTATTTCCCTTGTCTCTCTCTTTGTCTTCTCTCTCTCCTCTCTTGTTATCTCTCTCTTTCCTCTCTCTCTCTCTTTATCTCTCTCTCCTCTCTCTGTCTCTCTCTCCTCTCTGTCTCTCTCTCCTCTCTGCCCCCCCACTCTCTATCTCTCTCTATCTCTCTCCTTTCTCTCTCTCTCTCCTCTCTTTGTCTCTCCTATCTCTCTCTATCATGTCTCTCTTCTCTCCATCCTCTCTCTCTCTGTCTCTCCTTTCTCTACTCTCTATCTCTCTCCTCTCTGTCTCCTCTCTCTCCCTCTCCTCTTTCTCTGTCTCTCTGTCCTGTCTCTCATCTCTCATTCCACTCTGTCTCCCTGCTGTCTCTCACCTCTCTCTCTTTATTTCCCTTGTCTCTCCCCCCTCTCTTGTTATCTCTCTCTTTATCTCTCTCTCTCCTCTCTGTCGCTCTCCTTTCTGCCTCCCTACTCTTTATCTCTCTCTCCTCCTTTCTCTCCTCTCTTTGTCTCTCTCCTATCTCTCTCTATCCTCTCTCTCTCTCTGTCTCTCTTTTCTCTATCTCTACTCTCTATCTGTCTCTGTCTCTCTTTCCCTCTCTCTTTCCCTCTCTCCTCTCTCTTTCCCAACTCTCATCCCTCTCTGTCTCTTTCTCTCTCTCTTCTCTCCCTCTCCTCACTCTCCTCTCTCCTCTCTACTATCTCTCTCTCTCCCCCCCATCTCTGTCCCTCTCTGTCTCAGCCTCTGTTTCTTTTCTCCCTCTCAATCTCTCTCTCTCTGTCACTCTCAGTCTCCCATGCCCTCTCTCTGCTCCCCTTCGTCTCTGTCTATCTCTCTGTCTTCTTTTTCTCCTCACCCACCCTCTATCTCCCCTCTCTCTCTCTCTCTCTCTCTCTCTCTCCCTCCCTCTCTCCCTTTAGATGCTCCTTAAACACCCCCAGCCCCTCCAAATATCTCCTTATGTGGCTCAGTGTCCAATGTTGCTTTGATAACACTCCCGGGAAACATTTGACGCTGCCTGCGGCACTATTTCAATGCAAGTTGTTGTTGTTGTTGAGTGCCTGGAACAAGAAAGCATAGTGTTGTTTCTTTAAGCACCAACTGGGATGTGTTGCAACTCGGGGATTCAGTGGGCTGCTTTCTTACGCAGGTGACATGCCAAGGTCAGAGCGCTGAGATAACCCACTGAGATGAGGCAAGCCGCCATCGTTAAACAGGTCTGGGAGCAGAGGTCGTTCTTGGAATCCACACTCGCGATGTGGGAGCTCTCGTACAATGAGCTGGGGGCCCTTTGGAGAGGTTGAGGGAGAGGCTGTTTGATGTTCCAGGCTGGATGCTAAGTAGCCAGGGAGACAAATAATGCAAGCTGCCTTTGCCCCCTGCCACGTCCCATTCACCCATCACGCCTGTGCCAAGTCACCGACGTCGGTTCCTGGCCTGCCAACACCTCAATTTTAAACTCCTTGTTTTCGAATCCCTCCATAGCCTCACTCCCTCCCTATCTCTGTAATCTCCTCCAGCCCCCACAACCCTCCGAGATCTCTCTGTTCCTCTAATTCCGGCCTCTCGAGCGTCCCCCGATTTGAACCTCTCCACCATTGGGCGGCCGTGCCTTCAGCTCCCTGGGCCCCGAGCTCTGGAACTCCCTCCCTATGCACCTCTCCGTCTCTCTCTCTCTCTCTTTCTCTCTCTCTCTCTCCTTTAAAACGCTGCACACAAGGCGATATGTGTCGCGTCACTTGAAGCCGCAATCCCACCTGCGCCTCTTCCAGCCAGGCCCCTTTCTTGCGAGACCAGCGACGTGTCTGAGCGAGATGGACCCTCTCAGCCTCCCAAACCTGAGCCGGGTCCCGTCTGAGTTCGCTCCTGTTTCTTTTTTTTTTTTTGCCCCTTTCACGCTCCGTCTTTTCATCCGTCCGTCCGTAGCTCAGCTGAGGCCCTGCCCTGGGCCCCAAGGTGAGAGGTCATGCCGGGCCTGCTTAGGCCAGAAGCCTGCCTTCACGTGCTGTCCAAGCACAGCATGAAACCGCGGGCGGTGGCGGCAGCAGCTGCTGGTAGTTTAATTCCCGAAGCTGTTAAGCAACCCCGGGCAAAGCCCTCGGCTACAACACGACCAGCATCTTTCACCATGGGGTTGCTCGGGCTGCTTCACCGGCTCTGCCGCCATTTTCAATCTGTTTCAGCGACATTAACACCGCATATTACTGACAGCTTTCAGAGTAAAATGGTGGCACTATGGAATGGTTACAGCACAGAAGGAGGGCCTTCAGCCCATCGTGTACGTGCTGATTTCTAGTCGCTCTCTCCCCCCCAACCCCCGGCCTTTAACATGTAGTCCTAGAATTCATTTCCCTGCATTGAACCTGCCTCCACCACACTCTCTCAGGCAGAACCTTCCAGATCCCTCCCCCCCCCTCTCCCCCCCCCCTCTCTCTCTCTCAAGTGTCCGCTGACTCAGCCTGTGATGCCGTGCTGCTCCCACCAAGGTTATGGACAAGATGTTTGAGCAGAAAGAATAACAGAGCGCTTCAGACTCGTGAGGCTGGTAAACACGGGCAGGGAGACTAGGAGGACGGGGAGTCTGCGTTTGCAGATCGCTTTGGAGAACTGGATGTTTTCGTTGACTCACCACCTCATGCCTCAGCTGTCAGCAGCTCACCACAGCGGCCCTCCTCCTCCTCCCGGAACTGCGTTCCACAGAGAGGGTTTCAGGGGTCTGGTATCCAAATTCTTTCCCGTTCTGGGCACCCTTGCGTTCTGTGAAAGGGCCTTGTTTGACAGCCCGACTTCACAGAGTCACTACTGGCATTTCAAAGATCCTTCCAATCTCAGGCTGTCCCAAAGTGCTCTACAGTCAGTGAAGGACGTTCTTCAGGTGTGGTCACTGCTGTGCTAGAGGAAACGCTGTGGGTAGTTTGCGCACAGCAAGCTCCCACAACCAACAAGCGGACCATCGCACAGATAATCAATTCTAGTTGTTGACTCAGGGATAATTATTGGCCAGGACACTGGGGAGAACTTCCCTGCTCATCTTTACTTAGCACCAGCAGTTTGTAAATGTCCAAATGGACCACAGTTTGTCGCTCATCAATAACCCTCTGACAGTGCAGCACTCCCTCAGTACTCACCCACTGACAGTGCAGTGCTCCCTCAGTACTGACCCTCTGACAGTGCAGCACTCCCTCAGTACTGACTCTCTGACAGTGCAGCACTCCCTCAGTACTGACTCTCTGACAATGCAGCACTCCCTCAGTACTGACCCTCTGACAGTGCAGCACTCCCTCAGTACTGACTCTCTGACAATGCAGCACTCCCTCAGTACTGACCCTCTGACAGTGCAGCACTCCCTCAGTACTGACTCTCTGACAATGCAGCACTCCCTCAGTACTGACCCTCTGACAGTGCAGCACTCCCTCAGTACTGATCCTCCAACAGTGCGGCTCTCCCTCTGCACTGACCCTCCAACAGTGCGGCACTCCCTCTGCACTGACCCTCCGACAGTGCGGCACTCCCTCTGCACTGACCCTCCGACAGTGCGGCACTCCCTCTGCACTGACCCTCCAACCATGCGACTGTCCCCTCTGCACTGACCCTCCGACAGTGCGGCACTCCCTCTGCAATGACCCTCCAACCGTGCGACTGTCCCTCTGCACTGACCTTCCGACAGTGCGGCACTCCTTCTGCACTGACCCTCCGGAAGTGCTCCCTCAGTGATAACCCTCTGGAAGTGCAGCACTCCCTCAGTACTGCATGGGAGCTAATCATTGTTTTCTTCTGTCCTGGACTCTGGTGTTAACCTGATGCCCAGGAGCCCAGGGTTGACACTGGGATCTTCCTGACCCGTGGGTCTCAGTAACCACAGGCTGTGGCCCGTTACCGTTGGGGGAGGGACTGTAAAGTGTTTGGGGCGAGTTATCTCGATTATTGCCGGCTTGATGGAAGCCATTTCTGCGTTCGTCTGACACGGCACAGATCCCGGCCTGGTGACAAGGGTGAGGGGATCCCCGACTCCACCGCCCGTTCCAGGTTGGCGACAGCACGGCCTGTAGCTGCACATGAAGCCTTCCCTCCACCCTCTGCAGAAAGCGCGAGCGCCCTGTTTCCCCCTCCTCCCACGCTGGCTGGTCTCACACGCCTCTCTCCGAGACATTGACAGCTTTGCTGCTAATTTGTGGCAAAGCCTGGCACCGCTTTCTCCTCGAATTTGTATGCAAAAGAGAGGCAGGTCGCTTGAAACTAATTTTCAGAGCCAAGAAAGGGAGAGGAGATCACTCTGTGGGCATGGGTCCAAACCGAGGCCTAGCTAGGCCATGCGTCGCTCATCCGAATACGGCTATTTTGCTGTATCTTACATAAATAGTTTGACCATTTTAATCAGGTTGACCCACTCCTGAGCCCTTTCTGCTTATAAAGCTCACTCCTAAGTTCTTTTAATGACTCCCGGAGATGGCCACTCAGTCACATTGGACTTGAATACTGTTGTTAAAAGGTACATGCTCTCGCGGCTTTTCTGGACAAATCAGGACAAATGCAAGAATGCCAAATTTCAAAGGAGCAACAATTTATACTGCAGGATAAAAGAGCGCTGATTGTTTTGCAAGCCGACTCTGGTCGGTCATTGCCATGGAGAATGCACCAGGGAACTATGGCTCCCCGTGCTTTTGTTTAATTCAAAACAGCTCAATGCCTGGACATGTTCCTTTTGCCTGCAGAGGACAGGCCCCTACCTACAAATATGTGTAGCTTCTAGCAAGCATAAATGAGCCACTCTACGAGCTTGACTGATAATCTTAAATTGGTTGTTAGCATATTTCTTGGCACACTCGGGGTAGTTCAGCAAGTGCTGTCCAATCGCGGAATCACGTCTAACGTTAGACATTATGTTCGGAGTTTTGCAAGCATGGGTTGACTGAGTATGGTCAGTACGCTGCCTGTTGCGAACCTGCTGAAGGGATGTGCTGTTTGCTGTGATCCGCGTTTGGGATCGGTCATTGGGATGAACAGCCTCCATGCCTGGCCTCCCGCTGTCACCAAAAATTTGAAACTTGCATCTGTCCTGATGAATGCAAGACGCAAAACTTCAACAGCATGTCTCTTCTTTTTCAGCGAGTTCAGGTGAGAGGGAGGGGTGCAAACCCATAATGACGCCAGTCATCATAAATTACTCCCAGTCGTTTGGTGGTGCAGAACTTGAGCATTGCTGAAAAAGAAGGGAGAGTTTTGTCGAAGCTTTTCATCTTGTACTCGTCAGGACATTTCGCGAGAACACCAAGATAAGGGGGCTGTAGGAGAAGAGAGTGCTGATTGGTTAGCAAGTGGAATCTGATTGGCAGAGGCATTGCCATGGAGAATGCACCAGTTGATGGTGACTGACAGTTAACTGCCGAGCATTGTTTGGAATTTAAACCAGACAGCTTGACTCTGATTGGTTAAAGCATTGCCCTGAAGAATGAACCAGCGAATAATGTCACTTATTTTGTTTGGCTGAAACAGGCGCAATGTGCATACATGTTCTTTCTGCCTGCAAAGAAACAGGACCCTGTGTATTAATACATGTAGCTCCCAATACATGCAAATGCACCACATTGCAAGCACAGCTGACAATCTTAAACTGGTTGTCAGTGTAATTCTTAGCAAACTGAGGATTATTTAGCAAATGGTGTTCAATTGTGGAATCACATTGAATGTTGGACACTGTGTTTTGAGTTTTGCAGGCACAGGCTGGTTGGGTACAGTCTGTACCCTGCCCATTGTGAACAATGGCTGGGACATGTTGTTTGATATAACCCACCAGTCTTTGGGATGTACAGTGTAAATACCTAGCATCACACTGGCACTGAAGTTCATTTACCACATCACTCATTTGTGTGATAGGCAGAATGCCTTTTTGACGCAGCACCCTGTTAGTGGCGAACACCGCTCGTGTTACTACTTCGTAGCTAGCCTCACCTGTTCCTCACACAAATCACTCCAACAAGAAGCCAAAGAGGGAAATATTTGGGCCAAAGCGAAGTGTCTGGCTTGATTGCCGGTCCCCTCACTGTCCATGTGAGCAGGGCTATCTACTCTTCGCTGGGCCCTGAGTCTTTCACTGTCCAAGTGATGCGCTCGCCGGACTAACCGGGTATCTCTTTGAAAGGGCCAGAATGGGCGCGGCGGGCTGAATGGCCCCCTCCTGAGCTGCAGGAGTGTGTGCGTGACACACGCAAACACTGTCAAAGTTTAGTCACGGGCAGACTGTTGCGTCGACAGATTGAAAGTAACTGTTGTTGACACGTTGCACAGTGACTGGTATTAAAGGCTCCACTTGTGGCTAGTCTGCATTGTTTGTGCGTGCGGTCCCCTGCAATTTAGTGAGTTGCTTTTTCTTTGCCTTTGAGCTGGATGCAGGCCAGTAATCCACCCCCTTGGGCTCAATGTTGAAGAGTTTTTTTTTTAATTGAGAAGCATCCCTTTCAGAAGCCTGCCTCAGACAGGCCCTCCCGAACGATCCTCCGTAGGCCCGAGGCCTTTGGGTACTCCACCCTCCTCGAGTGTGGCATCACGGCCCAGTGAGAATTCTGGCATTCCTCCCCGTGGAGATGGGGAGAAACGGGCACTGACGTGCCATCACGAGTTTGCACGGCGCGCTTGATGCCCACTGGTAGTCTAGGGAGACTGGCGGAGAAAAGTAGGCCCAGAATCAGAGAGCCAGGACGGTACTGAGGTGGCAGGATTTTAGCGGGGGGCGGGGGGGGGGGGAGTAGGGCAGAAGGGACTGACTGCGTTGTAGCCAAACTTACTGAACACAAAGATAGGTGGGAGAGTAAGCTGTAAGGAGGATACAAAGAGTTTGCAAAGGGGTGAGTGAGCGAGCGAAAATTTGGCAGATGGTGTATAACGTGGGAAAATGTGTCCACTTTGGTAGGGAAGAGGAGCAAAGCAGAATATTATTTAAATGGGGGGAGGCTGCAGGACTCTGAGCAGAGGGACGTGGGTGTCTTTGTACATGGATCGCAAACGTTACAAAACATAGGCGCAGCAAGGACTTTTAAGGTAATGGGAGCGCTGGGCTGCATTGCAAGGGGCATACAGTACAAAAGTGTAGAAGTGGATGCCGGTCTTCTGGACGGGGTGCAGTTTTGTGAAGGAGGGCAGGGCATCGGGGACTATTCCCCGAGCTGCGTCTGGCATAAGTGTCGACATGAGGAAGCAGAGCTGCGGTATGTGCCGAGCACCAGTCCTCTGCTATCTCAGGGTCAGTTGGGAGGGGAGCTGAATGAATGTAGACTTTATATCAAGGGAAGCAAACACATTTCCATTTGAATAGGGACTGCCTGAATTCACTGTTTCAGCCTTTGTTGCCGGCCGTGATTATAGATGACTCACCCTTCACCACGCGGTGACTGAGGGTGTTTCTCTGCTAACTTGGCTGGGCCAGGAGCAGGGGGCTTGGCTTTGGGCTTTTAAACAGGAAAATTCGATGTCCACTCACAGTGCCTGACTCACTCGCTCTCTGTTTTATCCAAGCGTACCCTGAATCTGCCCTTGCCTGAAGGCTCTGTTGTGTTGCTGTTTCACAATCTTATTCGTCACCCTTCCAAAGCCATCCCACCACCCCCACCCCCGCAGGGCCTCCATCTTCGTGCAGTTCAAGGCAAGGAGCCTCACAGCCCCAGGGACCCAGGTTCGATTCTGACCTCGGGTGTGGAGTTTGCATGCTCCCCCCCCCTCTCCTGCCTGCGTGGGTTTATGCTGGGGGCTCCGGGTCCCCAGCCCCCACTGTCCAAAGACGTGCTGGTGGATTGGCTACGGTGAAATTGCCCGTGTGTGTGTGTGTGGTGTGTGTGTATATGTGTGTGTGTGTGTGTGTGTGTGTGTGTGTGTGTATATATGTGTGTGTGTGTGTGTGTGTGTGTGTGTGTGTGTGTATATGTGTGTGTGTGTGTGCGTGCGTGTGTGTGTGTGTGTGTGCGTGTGTGTGTGTGTGTGTGTATATGTGTGTGTGTGTGTGTGTGTGTGTGTGTGTGTGTATATGTGTGTGTGTGTGTGTGTGTGTGTATATGTGTGTGTGTGTGTGTGTGTGTGTGTGTGCGTGCGTGTGTGTGTGTGTGTGTGTGCGTGTGTGTGTGTGTGTATATGTGTGTGTGTGTGTGTGTGTGTGTGTGTGTGTGTGTGTGTGTGTGTGTGTGTGTGCGTGCGTGCGTGCGTGTCTATGTGTGTGTGTGTGTGTGTGTGTGCGCACACCCTGTGAGGGACCAGCCTCCCATCCGGGGTGTACCTGGTGAGCACCTGTTGCCTGTCAGGATAGACTCCGACTCCCCATGAGCCTGAATCAGAAGAAGTGAATGAGTGAGAGTGAATTGGGAAAGTCAGAGGGATGGGGGCAAAAACAAGTATGAAATGGACGAGTAAATGGGCATGTTATTGGCAGCGATTGGAGAGAGCTCAGTGCTATACCTGTCCTGGGAGTGTTTGATGGGGACAGTGTAGAGGGAGCTTTACTGTGTACCTAACCCCGTGCTGTACCTGTCCTGGGAGTGTTTGATGGAGACAGTGTAGAGGGAGCTTTACTCTGTATCTAACCCCGTGCTGTACCTGTCCTGGGAGTGTTTGATGGGGACAGTGTAGAGGGAGCTTTACTCTGTATCTAACCCCGTGCTGTACTGTCCTGGGAGTGTTTGATGGGGACAGTGTAGAGGGAGCTTTACTCTGTATCTAACCCTGTGCTGTACCTTTCCTGGAAGTGTTTGATGGAGGTGGTATTGAATGAACTTTGTTCTGAATCCCGATGCTGACACAGCCTGAAATTGAAACCCTTCACTGAGCACTGAAGGCAGCCCATGTCAAAGCAACACCCAGTAAAATGCTCAGGATTACAACAGAGGATAATTGAACGTGCCACAGGGACATTGAGCTCGGGTGGGGCAGGAGTTCCATGCTCAGGCGAGTGTTATCCTGTTTACCCGCAGACAGTAACAGTTGCTTGGGAGCCTGTTTCGATTTCGACACACTTCCCTGGGATGCGTACAACCCCTTTCCTCTGGCAGTCAATTGTTGCCCAAGCTTTTTGAACCAATTTTTCAAACTGGGAACGCGCAACACATGAGCCAAAGCCAGGGATGAGCTAACCTGTAGACAGGAAAATCACACCCCAGTCAAATTTCCACATGACAGTGGCTTGCGTTTTGGTGAGCTATTGCAACTGTTAATTTGACCACAGGCCTTATAATCTCCCTAAATCTCAGCACCTTCATTGTTCATGACCCTCCCGTCAGCAGCCTTTCCCAAGTCAACTGCACATAGTTTTGGTCACTACCTGAACTTCCCCCCTCATTTGTCGCCTCCAAATGGAGCAGTGTGTCGCTCCACCTCCTGCTATAGTGCACTTGCCTTCAGCCCCCGCCATTTCCTGCCTGACCCAACCCTCAACCACCCCCTCAAGAATTCAGAGCCCGCTGGTCGTAGGATTTTGCAAACCTATCCGAACGGGCAGTCGTGGCTGAATGTCAGCACCTCTGACAGCGCTGCAATCCCTCAGCACTCCCCTGGAGTGTCAGCCTTGGTTTCTGTTCCCGAGGGCAGGAGCGGGACTTGAACCTGGATTCAGAGACGGGCGCAGTATCCACTACCCGCTGTGAAGCATTTTCTGGCGAGTGCTGGCCCTGAGGATTTCTGTACAGTTTCCAGCCCCTCGATGTACAATAACCAAAAGACCTTTCCCCATTGCGCCTATGAGGTGGCTGCCCCAAGCTTGAATGTGCCTGTTACGACCCAGCCGTTGGTAAAGCTGAGTTATTTAAAAACCCCAGAGGAAGCGTTAAACAACTGTCATAACCTACATTTTTAAATGGTACGTTTGAGATGCAGCTCTAAATTCAGGAATCAGACCACCAGTTCGCAAGAGGTTTTTTTTTAGATCAGACTACATGATATATTTAGTAATTTACACAAGTTAAATATATACACATGGCTACAAATTACTACTATCATAACTTTTAACAAATTCCAAATCAATCTCCATTAAGGTAACAGCAACCCACAGACTTTAACCAGGCACCAGACAAAGCACGTTCCCCTGACAATTCGAAATGATGTTCCTTTCATTTCGGTTCCTTTGCAGACACTGTGGTAGGTTACAGGCTTTGAGCTTACATTGCCTCTGCCCTGCACACACAAAACTGCTGTCTGTTCTACCCAGTGCATCTCACTGAATGTAAGTTCTCATTGTATCACCAGCCCCTTTGAACTCCACCTCTTCTAACAGTAAAACCTCTTTTGTTGTACCTATTTTATTATTAATATAAACGTTGCTTGGTCTCTGCTAGCTAGGTGCCAGATTTCACTCCCCTTCTGAATGTCTACTTCAACAAAATGCAAATGGCCTCTACCTCTCATATCTCAGAACTAGTGCACTTCAAAGCAGGTTGGGGGTGGGTTGGTTCGGGGAAGGTTGGGGGCAGGTTGGGGGCAGGTTGGGGGTGGGCAGGTTTGGGGGCCGGTTGGGGGTGGGCAGGTTGGGAGCAGGTTGGGGGCAGGTTGGGGGCAGGTTGGGGACAGGTTGGGGATGGGCAGGTTGGGGGTGGGCAGATTGGGGGTGGGCAGGTTGGGGGTGGGCAAGTTGGGGGTGGGCAGGTTGGGGGCGGGCAGGTTGGGGGCAGGTTGGGGGTGGGCAGGTTGGGGGCGGGCAGGTTGGGGGCAGGTTGGGGGTGGGCAGGTTGGGGGTGGGCAGGTTGGGGGCAGGTTGGGGTGGGCAGTTTGGGGGCAGGTTGGGGGTGGGCAGGTTGGGGGCAGGTTGGGGGCGGGCAGGTTGGGGGCAGGTTGGGGGCAGGTTGGGGGTGGGCAGGTTGGGGGCAGGTTGGGGGCGGGCAGGTTGGGGGCAGGTTGGGGGCAGGTTGGGGTGGACAGGTTGGGGGCAGGTTGGGGTGGGCAGTTTGGGGGCAGGTTGGGGGCAGGTTGGGGGCGGGCAGGTTGGGGGGCAGGTTGGGGGCAGATTGGGGTGGGCAGGTTGGGGGCAGGTTGGGGGCAGGTTGGGGGCTGACAGGTTGGGGGCAGGTTGGGGGCGGGCAGGTTGGGGGGGCAGGTTGGGGGCGGGCAGGTTGGGGGCAGGTTGGGGGCAGGTTGGGGTGGGCAGGTTGGGGGCAGGTTGGGGTGGGCAGGTTGGGGGCAGGTTGGGGGCGGGCAGGTTGGGGGGGGCAGGTTGGGGGCGGGCAGGTTGGGGGCAGGTTGGGGGGCAGGTTGGGGTGGGCAGGTTGGGGGCGGGCAGGTTGGGGGTGGGCAGGTTGGGGGCAGGTTGGGGGTGGGCAGGTTGGGGGCAGGTTGGGGGGTGGGCAGGTTGGGGGCAGGTTGGGGGTGGGCAGGTTGGGGGTGGGGAGGTTGGGGGCAGGTTGGGGGCGGGCAGGTTGGGGGTGGGGAGGTTGGGGGTGGGCAGGTTGGGGGTGGGGAGGTTGGGGGTGGGCAGGTTGGGGGCAGGTTGGGGGGTGGGCAGGTTGGGGGCAGGTTGGGGGCAGATTGGGGGCAGGTTGGGGGGCGGGCAGGTTGGGGGCAGGTTGGGGGTGGGCAGGTTGGGGGTGGGCAGGTTGGGGGGGGCAGGTTGGGGGCAGGTTGGGGGCGGGCAGGTTGGGGGCAGGTTGGGGGCGGGTAGGTTGGGGTGGGCAGGTTGGGGGCAGGTTGGGGGGTGGGCAGGTTGGGGGCGGGCAGGTTGGGGGCAGGTTGGGGGTGGGCAGGTTGGGGGCAGGTTGGGGGTGGGCAGGTTGGGGGGGGCAGGTTGGGGGTGGGCAGCTTGGGGGGGGCAGGTTGGGGGCAGGTTGGGGGGTGGGCAGGTTGGGGGTGGGGAGGGTTGGGGGCAGTTTGGGGGTGGGCAGGTTGGGGGCAGGTTGGGGGTGGGCAGGTTGGGGGCAGGTTGGGGGCAGGTTGGGGGTGGGCAGGTTGGGGGCAGGTTGGGGGTGGGCAGGTTGGGGGCGGGCAGGTTGGGGGCGGGTTGGGGCAGGTTGGGGGTGGGCAGGTTGGGGGCAGGTTGGGTGTGGGCAGGTTGGGGGCAGGTTGGGGGTGGGCAGGTTGGGGGGGGCAGGTTGGCGGTGGGCAGCTTGGGGGGGGCAGGTTGGGGGCAGGTTGGGGGGTGGGCAAGTTGGGGGTGGGGAGGTTGGGGGCAGGTTGGGGGCAGGTTGTGGGGGGAGCAGGTTGGGGGTGGGCAGGTTGGGGGCAGGTTGGGGTGGGCAGGTTGGGGGCGGGTAGGTTGGGGTGGGCAGGTTGGGGCGGGTAGGTTGGGGTGGGCAGGTTGGGGGGGGGCAGGTTGGGGGTGGGCAGGTTGGGGGCAGGTTGGGGGCGGGTAGGTTGGGGGGGCAGGTTGGCGGTGGGCAGCTTGGGGGGGGCAGGTTGGGGGCAGGTTGGGGGGTGGGCAGGTTGGGGGTGGGGAGGTTGGGGGCAGGTTGGGGGGTGGGCAGGTTGGGGGTGGGGAGGTTGGGGGCGGGTAGGTTGGGGGGGGGCAGGTTGGGGGTGGGCAGGTTGGGGGCAGGTTGGGGGCAGTTTGGGGGGGGAGCAGGTTGGGGGTGGGCAGGTTGGGGGCAGGTTGGGGTGGGCAGGTTGGGGGTGGGTAGGTTGGGGTGGGCAGGTTGGGGGGGTGCAGGTTGGGGGTGGGCAGGTTGGGGGCAGGTTGGGGGCGGGTAGGTTGGGGATGGGCAGGTTGGGGGCAGGTTGGGGGCAGGTTGGGGGCGGGTAGGTTGGGGGTGGGCAGGTTGGGGGGGTGGGCAGGTTGGGGGGGGGCAGGTTGGGGGTGGGCCAGCCTTCATGCTAGATTTTACAAGCCCCCTCCACCTTCAAAGCTGCCAACAGTAGATCATCAAATACCATCCTGTGTGTGTGGGCCCCAGGCACCTTGCCAACATTTCACAGCGCTTCCAGAACAAATGCATCGGAAGGGACTGTCATTAAGCGGGAAAATGTATCAGCCATTCTTCAGACAGAGACCATTCAACCCATTATGCCTGTGCTGGCTCTTTGAAAATTTGTCCAAATGATCCCAAACTCCCTTTTCCTTTTTCTCATAGCTCTGGCTTCACTATCCTTTCTGGCAGTGCATTCCCGGTCTTAAACTTACTGCTGTTGTGGGTAGGAGTTGGGAGTGGCAGGGGGTAACTTAAGCAGCACTAATTTCTCATCTCATCACCCGTCCATCAGCAGGAGGGCAATTTTTGATTTGCTTCCCCCTAAATAAGCTGTGGTGTTTCTCCCAACCCCTCGGTTTTGGTTGCAATCCGATTTTCCATTAAAAACCTGCTCAGAAAACTCCAGATAGGATGAATTCAAAGGGTTAGTTTATTTGCACACACTCAAAGTGCAAGAGAAGGGTTCACAATGTCACCTCCACACTCAGACTGTAAAGAGGGGGAATAGACAAAAGAAGGTTTTACACTACAGAGGCCATAGAGAAAGTAAATATTGGTTCATGTGATTTCCGGAGTCTAGCATCAAAGTCCAATGAGGTATTCCTTCACCGAGGTCAGCAGGTTGAAAACCAATGCTGTATAATTTACCTTTCTGGTGGTGCTGATTTCACAAGATAAGATAGTCACGCAGAGATGAATCAGTCTTGTAGGTGATGATACAAAACTTTTAACAGAAGCAGTGTAGATGGAACCAGTTGTCCAGCCTGGCTGGATTCCTTTCTATGTGGCTGCTCATCAGATGTTATAGAGCAGACTGAGCTGTACAGTTCAGTAAGGCAATATTACGTGTGTTCACAAGCCAGAGTCACATGACCTCTACCTCTCCACCCGGTCTTCAGCAAAGGATTTGTATCCATCATCTGGAACTGGGCTGAGTCTCAAAGACTGCTAAACATCCCAGCCATAATGAGCTGAAAGGAATGCTCGAGGGGCCCTCTGCCTCCTGCTAGCAACCCCTGGGTTATCAGATGCAAATGGCCTTTGTATCGTTCTCTTTGAAGTTGGGCTGTGCAGTCCGCAGGTGATTGTTAGTGATAATGAGGTGTGATTCTAAGGTGATATTTTGGGTTAATTGAGTGACCTGGGGCTACGTCATCTCCAGACATCCAACTGAATAACGAACGCTCTGTCAAAACTCTAGGTAAGCGAGGCCTTCAGTGGGCCTCCCAGCTGGGCCTAGCAGAGAGAGGCCTAGAGGGCCCATTGAAGCCTCAGTCAACGTTCACCCGAGAAAACTGATATCAGTCACAACTCTGAGGAATGCGGGTCCCCACTGTCACTCCTCAGGAATAGCCCGCCTGATGTCTCTGGTTAGGCAGACAAGGAATGGGCTGGAACGAGAGAGAGCGGGATGGGGGCGGGGGGTGGTGGGAGCGGGGGTAGGGGCTCCTACTCTGTGGAACTGCAGCCTGAGAGGGCCCGAGCTTCCAGTAGCGAGGCCTGAAGGCTGCAAATGGCTCGTTGGAACTTTGAAGCACATGGACAGTTGGATAATCAAAGTGCCTCTCCCTCTTGACGGGGCTGAACTGAGGGTGAGAAACGGGTTGTTTCCGGGGATGTGGTGGGGATGTGGGTGGGTGGGGGAGGGGAGCGGGCAGGCCTGAACTCCCCCCCCCCCCCCCCACCCCCAACCTCTGGAGGGGAAGTAGTCACTCATTGGGGATTGCGCAGACAGCACCCTGCCTTCAAACTATTTCGCCGTTCCTTCACTGCCGCTGGGTCAAAGCCCCGCAACCCCCTCCCCCACCGCGCCGCGGGACTGCAGCGGTTCAATTCAGGAAGGCGGCCCACCACCACCTGCTCGAGGGGCAGTTAGGGATGGGCAACAAATGCTGGCCCAGCTGGTGCCACCCGCATCCCCTGGAGCGAATTGGGTAAAGGAATCCCCGGGCACCAACTCTAATGAACTGAAATGGATTGCTGGATGGTCTCAGGGACATAGGGCCACGAATTCTGATGCTTCAGCTGTTTTTTTTTTTTTGTTGTTTAGCCGAAAACAATTTGATAATTGTTTGTCTCTGTGCTTGCTGTGAGACTGGCCTTTGTTCCACTCCAGCCTCTTCTCAGTGTCGGTCGTTAACAGGCCGAATGCTGACGTGGAGACGCGTGGGCCCTCTCTCACGACCTCCCCCCCTCGTCACCTTTGGTGCTTTGAATTGCGCTCGGACTGCCCTCCGCGTCCACGTCCCTCCCTCCGAAGCAGAAAGCCCTCGCAGACCCGTACAGAAGGCCTGTGCCCAGGCGGAGGGCCGAAGAGGCCTCCTTCGGTGCAGGAACCGTTCCGTCGCCATGGCGACCGCTCTTTCTTACCCCCCCCCCCCCCCCCCCCCACCACCGCCCCCCACCCCCCACCCTCCGCGCTATCCCAGCTTCCTCCAAAACCCAAGCCTGTGTCCGAGGCCTGAGTCTTGCAGCCAGACTGTGGAAAACCTGTCGCTGGGCAGCTGCATCCTCCCGATTTCGGTCACTCCATCTCTGCTTGGCTATTTTGACCCCTAAGTGCGCCTCGCCAGGTTTCTCAAACCGTTCCCCCCCCACCCCCCCCCCCTACTTCCTCTACCCTCAGAACACTGCGACTCCAACTCGTTCTCAAGCCCTTAAAACCTTCAAGCCCTCACACCTACGCTGCTGTGCCCAGTTCTGGCCTCCTCACTGAAGGAGGCCGCACTAGAGGCAGCTCCAGGGATGCTCACTCTGCTAATCCCTGGGATGAAGGGGTTTGTTTTACGAGGAGAGGTTGAGCAGGTTGGGCCTGTACTCATTGGTGTTTAGAAAAATGAGAGGTGATCTTATTGAAATATTTACGATTCCGAGGGAGCTTGATAGGGTAGATGCCAAGAGGATGTTTCCTCTCGAGGGGGAGTCTAGAACGAGGGGGCACAGTCTCAAAATAAGGGGTCATCCACTTAAGATGGAGATGTGGAGGAATTTCTTCTCTCAGAGGGTCTTTCGTCTGTGGAACTCTCTTCCCCAGAGAGCAATGGGGGCTGGGTCACTGAATATACTCAAGGCCCAGTTCGAGATTTTTGATCAACAGGGGAATCGACAGGAAAGTGGAGTTAAGGTCACAGTCAGATCAGCCATGATCGCATTGAATGGCGGAGCAGGCTCGAGGGGCTGAATGGCCTCCTCCTGCTCCTGTTTCGTACGCTCATATGTGCTTTTCTCTTGAACTGGGAAGAGGCTGTTTGACGGGAGTACTCACTGACGCCAAGGATGAGAGAGACAGGCCTGAATTACCTCCGTTAACAACACAGTCGTGAGGCAGCAACCTTTGTCTCTCAGTTAAAGTGTCTCCTGTGGTGGCCTTCGACACTCAGCACCAAAAGCCATTTGAAAAGGCTTGAAAATGTGACGGGAAAGTAACTAAAAGCCCGATCATGAGGCGACCTGATGACAAATGGTGATCTGAGAGGGGCTGCCTGAAAGGTTGCTGGAAGCAGATTCAGTTGCTTTCGAAAGGGACTCGCATGAGTGCTCGCGGTGGGACAAATTTGCAAGGGATTTGGGACGAGAGTGGGGGGCGGGGTGCGGCTGGCACTGGTTCTTCCAAAGGGGCAGCACAGGCACAATGGGCCGAATGGCCTCTCTCTCTGCTGTGTCCTTCCGCAATCACAGTTCCCCAGGTTCCTCCAGTCTTCCCTAGGGGGCGGCCTGGTCCACTTTGCAAACAACCTCCTGCCCCCTACCCTGTCCTGATGGTGACCCAGTCCAGGTCTTGGTGGGGGTGGGGTGTGGGTGTTGGGGGTGGACCAGGCAGTGTGGTAGCAAGAATCAATCGGTACCCTACGGCTCTGTGACTCTAGGTTGGGTCGTACCACTATCCAGTGGCAGCTAATTAGTTCAATGGTGATTGTCTCCTTGAGAATCACAGTGTTAGAGAGTCCTGGAGTCATTTATGCACAGGAGGAGGCCATTCAGCCCATCGAGACCATGCCAGCTCTCTGTAGGTCAATTCAGTCCGTCCCATTCTCCCCTCTCTATCAAGGCAAGTTTATTTCCCTTAAGTGTTCATCCAATTTCCTTTTGAAATCATTCATCGTCTCCACTTCCACCCCCCTCGTGGGCAGCGAGTTCCAGCTCATTCCCACTCACTGTCTACAAAAAGTTCCTCCTCACACACAAAACCTTAAATCCATGTCCCCCTAGTCCTTGTACCGTCAGCCAATGTTCCAGCTTTTCTTTGTCTCCCTTATCCAAACCTGTCAGAATCTTGTCCACCTCTATCAAATCTCCCCTCAATCTCCTTTGCTCCAAGGAGAACAGCCCCAGCTTCTCCGACCCAACCTTGTAGCTAAAACTCCTCATCCCTGGAACCATTCTGGTAAACCTCCTCCGCACCCTCTCAAGGACCCTCACACCCTTCCTAAAGTGTGGCGACCAGAAGTGGACACAATCCTCTAGTTGTGGCCTAACCAGAGTTTTATAAAGGTTCAGTATAACGTCGCTGCTTTTGTACTCAGTCCCTCTATTTATGGAGCCCAAGACCCCATTAGGTTTACTAACCACTCTCTCAATGTGTCCTGTCACCTTCAAAGCTCGATGCGCATGAACCCCCAGGTCACTCTAGCGCCCGGCACTCTCCTTATACTTGTGCCTTTGAGACTATATTGCCTCGTCACCTCACACTTTCCTGTTACTAACACGTCAAAATTCATTTTACAGATGTTTAACAAAACTTCCGCCGCTGGGGAGCTCATTCTGTGCGCAGTGTGAGCACTGCCGGGGGGCCACGGATGCAGAATGTGGGCAGGGATGTTCTGGCCGTGTCCACCGACGGGGACTGTCCAGCTCCGCTGAAGTGAACGGGCTTTTGGCCAGCCCACTGCATGCTCCCCAGGGGCCCAGCCAGAAACTCCCAGCCTCTTGTCTTGCGCTTCTGTCTCCCTGACCTTAGCCAGTGGTTGGCGTTGGTCTGCCCAGGCCCAGTGGGTGGGAGAGTGTGAAGAGGCCAGGGGGTGCGATGGGGTGGGGGGGGAGGAGGTTAGTGATCCAGCTTGTCAATGACCAGGCAAGGCCAGCTAATACCACACGGCAAGTCTAATGGTGACCCAAGCATATCGGAGCTAACTGCTATCTTTCTTTCCTCTGCAGCCATCTACAACTATAATGCCTCTCAGGAGCCCGAGCTATCCCTCCAGGTGGGAGACACCGTGCACATTCTGGAAATGCATGAAGGTTTGCTTCACATCTTTCTCCTTCTGCATCCCCCGCGTGTCCGCTCCGGCCTGACGGGACCCTGAGTATTTTTGGTCTTGGGGTGGGATTGTCCGGGCTCGCTCTTGGCTGACTGCTCCACCACCCCGACCTCCCCATTGCAACCCAACATCGCCCCAGCCCAACAAGGGGACCAGATACACGTGTCAGTTGAGGCAGGGAGGATTCGGAACAACTAGCAAGGACCTCGTGCATTTATTGAGCACCTTTCCAGTCCCATAAAATGTTCTGTGGTCCTTTGCCGGATCGTGAATAGGGGAAGAGGTTTGACATCGAGTTGAAGAAGGGGGCATTAGGACAGGCAACCTAATGCTTGCTCAATGAGTTGGGTTTTAGGGAGCGTCTTAAGAGAGGAGAGCAAGGTAGAGAGATGAAGAGGTGGAGGGTAGGGATTCCAGAGCTTGGGGCTGAAGCAGCTGAAGACACGATCGCTAATAGCGGAGCGCTAATATCAGCAGTGCCCAAGGAGGCCAGAATTAGGGGAAGTGCAGAGATCTCAGAGGGATTGTGGGGCTGGAGGAAATTATGGAGA
Source organism: Isurus oxyrinchus (assembly GCA_026770705.1). Classification (NCBI taxonomy): domain Eukaryota; kingdom Metazoa; phylum Chordata; class Chondrichthyes; order Lamniformes; family Lamnidae; genus Isurus; species Isurus oxyrinchus. The sequence goes on from JANJGN010000017.1 coordinate 111,740,144, forward strand.
TAGGGAGGGGTGAGGTGATGGGGGGGATTTGAAGAATGAGGAATTTTTATTTTGAGTCAGTGAGCACGAGAGTGGAGGGTGAACAGAATATGGCGCGAGTTAGGGCACATGTGGCAGGACAGAGAGCTGCCCCAGGCTCATTCATGTTTTATAGTCCTTAATTTTGAATTCTTTATTTTTAGCTTTTCATTTCCATATCGACTGGGGCAAACATATTTGCTATAATAGTGTGAAGGGCAAGTTCGTGGAATATATACAAGGTTGTTTTCTAGATCCGTATATTGAGGAAGCAGCCAGGGAACAGACTGTTTCAGATCAAGTTTTGTGCAATGAGAAAGGGGTAACCAATAACCTTGCAGTAAATGAGCCCTCTAGGGAAGAGTGATCATAACGTGATGGAATTTTATATTGAGTTTGAGAGCATTTTAATTAAGTCCAAAACATAAATCTGAATAAAGCAAACTGCGTAGGAATGGGGGGCAAGTTAGGAAATTAGATTAAAAGATATGATGGTAAATAGACATTAGCAAAGAATTAATTCATATTCTGTACTAATTATGCAGTCCCTCAAAGAACAATAAACCCACAGGAAAAGTGGCCCAACCATTGCTAACCAGGGAAATTAGAAATAGCATTAGATTAAAGGAAGATGCCTGTAATATTGTTAAAAAGGTTAGTAAGCCTGGAGATTGGGAGGAACTTTGAATTTAGAAAAGGATTGCCAATTGATTGATAAATAAAGAGAAGATAGGATGAGAGTAAAACTAGAAAGAGACCTGAAAATAGAACGTACAGGTTCTGTAAGTTTGTAAAAGGGACGGGATTAGCAAGAGTAAACAGGGGTTTCTAGATATAGACGCTGGAAAAATTGGAACGGGGGAATAGGAAATGGCAGAGACATTCAACAAATACTTACCCGTCTTCACAACAGAAGACACAAAAAAAACTCCGGAAGTAGTGAAAGGTCTAATGAAAAGGTGGCACTTGTAGAAGTGAGTAAATTAGTAAAGAAATAGTGCTGTAGCATTTAATGGGACTAAAACTCAACAAGAATCCTGGACCTGAGGCCTACATTCTAGGGTTTTTTAAAATTGATGCTGTGGGGATAGCGGGTGTATTGGTTTTGATCTTCCAGTTCTCCCTAAGCTCTAGAACATCCCCATGGATTTGAAGGCAGAAAACATAACTGATATTCAGGAAGGGAACGAGAGAGAAAACAGGGGACGACAGGACAGTTGGGCCTGACATCAGTCGTAAGGGAAGTGTTAGAATCTCTTATTAGGGGGCATGACAACAAGGCACTTAGAATTTCATAATATGGTACGCAAGGGCAAACGTGGATTTATAAAAGGGAAATCATGTTTGACAAGTCTGTTCAGAGTTTTCGTGGCTGCAACTAATAGGGTGGATAAGGGGAACCAGTAGATGTGGTGTATTTGGATTTTCGAAAAGCGTTTGGTAAGGTAGCGCGCACATTTAGGGCTCATGGGATTAGGATGAAAAATAGAAAAGCCAGCATATGTTTTTAAATAGTGAGAGACTGGGGAATGTTGGTATTCAGAGGGACCTGGGTGTCCTCGCACACAAGTGACAGAAATTGCTGAAAAAAGACATTTTGTCGAAGCTTTTCATCTTGCACTCAGCAGGACAATCGCTAGAATACCAATATAAGGGGAGGCAACAACTTTATGCTATATAAGAAGAGAGTGCTGGTTGATTGGCAAGTGGACTCTGATAGGTAGAGGAGCTGCCATTGAGAATGCACCAGTTGATGGTGACTGACAGTTAACTGCCAAGCATTGTTTGAAATTTAAACCAGGCAGCTTGACTCTGATTGGTCAAGGCATTGACCTGAGGAATAAACCAGCGAATGGCTGTCACTTATTTTGTTTAGCTGAAACAGGCTCAGCGTGTGTACAAGTTCTTTCTGCCTACAGAGAGCAGGGCCCCGTGTATTAATATATGAAGCTTCCAGTACCCACAAATGCACCACACTGTGAGCCCACTTGACAATCTTACACTGGTTGTCAGTGTAACTTTTGGCACACTGAGGATTATTTAACAAATGGTGTCCAATTACAGAATCACATGGACTGTTGGACACTGTGTTTTGAGTTTTGCAGGCACGGGCTGGTTGTTTACAGTCTGTATCTTTCCCATTGTGAACAGCGGCTGGGACATGATGTTTGGTATAATCTGCCAGTCTTTGGGATGTACGGTCTATATACCTAGCATCACATTGGCACTTTAAGGGAACTAAGGGATATGGGAATCGTGCGGGAAGGTGGAGCTGAGGGAGATCAGCCCTGTACGTATTGAATTGTGAAGTGGCCTCCAGGGACCTACTGTCCTGCTCCAGCTCTTATTTCGTACGATGGACATTACTTACAGCATCTTAACACCCTAAAGATGGCACCAGGGAATCGTAACAGATGAACGGTTGGTGTGGGAATAGCATTGGGCATGTCAGAATGGAAGCCAGCACTCAGAGGGTTAAACAATTCCCTTCCTCCTCAGCCTCCCCCAGTGCCGTCACACCAAGGCCGATCTGAGTGCCTCCTGTCCCACACATGTCAGGCATTCGGTCAAACAGGTTTTTCTCTCTGGGATCAAGTCTCTCAAAGCAGCAGAGAAAGGCCTGAAGTGCAGGCCTGTTAATGAGTGGGAGGGCAGAGAGAGAGAGAGAGAGAGAAACACACACACACACACACACACACACACACACACAGACACACACACAGACACACACAAATACAAACTCTCTCACACACACACTCTCATACTCATACACACACACACACTGACACACACACACACACACACAGACACACACACAGACACACACAAATACAAACTCTCTCACACACACACTCTCATACTCATACACACACACTCACTGACACACACACACACACACACAAATACTCACAGTCACACACACATACACATACTCACACACACACTGACACACACACACTGACACACACACACACTTTCACACAAACTCACACATATGTACACACGCGCTCTCACAAATACTCAGTCACACACTCTCACACACATACATGCACACACACTCACATACAAACTCACGCACATACACACTTGCACACACACACACGCACACTTACACACAATGACACACCCACTCATACATACACACACATAGACACGCACACACGCACACGCACACTGACACACTCATACACACACACTCATACACACACACACTGACACACACACTCTCACTCAAACTCATGCACACACACGCATACTCACACACACACACTCACATGCTGACGCACACACCCACACACACGCACACAAACACACTGACACACACACTCTCTCACATATATACTCTCTCACACACACTCACACATGCACACACACACAAACACTGACTCACACACACATACACACACTGACAAACATACTCATTCAAACTTACGCACACACACACACGTGCACTCACACACATATACACAGACGCATACACACACACATTCAAACTCACGCACGCACACAAACTAACACATACTCACACACTGACACTCACACACACACACACACATACACACACTCACACACACAGACACACACATGCACACACTCATACACACGCACACTGACACACACACTCTCACTCAAACTCATGCACACACACGCACACACACTCACACATACACGCATACTCACACACACACTCACATGCTGACGCACACACCCACACACACACACACACACAAACACACTGACACACACACACTCTCTCACATATATACTCTCTCACACACACACTCACACATGCACACACACACAAACACTGACTCACACACACATACACACACTGACAGACATACTCATTCAAACTTACGCACACACACACGTGCACTCACACACATATACACTCACGCATACACACACATTCAAACTCACGCGCGCACACAAACTAACACATACTCACACACTGACACTCACACACACACACACACATACACACACTCACACACACTGACACACACATATACACACTCATACACACGCACACTGACACACACACTCTCACTCAAACTCATGCACACACACGCACACACACACACACATACACGCATACTCACACACACACTCACATGCTGACGTACACACCCACACACACACACACACAAACACACTGACACACACACATTCTCTCACATATATACTCTCTCACACACACACTCACACATGCACACACACACAAACACTGACTCACACACACATACACACACACTGACACACATACTCATTCAAACTTACGCACACACACACACACACACACACACACGTGCACACACACACACACACACACTCACGCATACACACACACATTCAAACTCACACGCACACACACACTAACACACATACACACACATGCACACACACACACTGACACACATGCACGCACACACAGCTTTTTGAATGAAGAATTCCTTCTTTTAAGTGAAAAACTAATGGTGCCTCAACAGATAAAGTCACTTTAACCCCGACTTGGCACGGATTAGGCCGAGATTAATGAATTGCTGCTTTGCCCCAGTGCTAACCTGTGACAGCGCTATCCTATTAATGATCAACTTTGGAATAGCTCCTCCTGCTGCCATCCTCGGTGGGGGGGGGGGGGGGGGGGGGGTGGGGGGGGGGGGGGGGGGGGGGGGGGGAGGGGTGGGCGGGGGGGTAGATTTTGGCCTTTCCCCTCAGCTGGGGTACCTCCCTCCACATGGGAATGATCATTGTTAAGGGGCCCTTGGAGCATGAGGTAATAGTGACAGCTGTGTTTCTGTTAATCCATCTGCCTTTTGCTGCTTTAATGTGCGGGCCAGAGTTGAAGCTTGACATTTAACCCTTTGGGTACTGAACGCCCTCACTCCCACACCCAGCCATGTTGCGTGTTTTAAAAATGTCACTCAGAAAAACGCTCCCCTCCCCTGAAGGGCAGTTCCGCAGGTACCAGTAAGACCCAGTAGGAGGGCCATTTGGCCCATTGAGTCCCCTCCAGCTCTCTATAGGCCAAGAAGAAGAATTCTCCCTTGTGTCCTGGCCAATATTTACCCCTTAACCATCAATAAAAGTGGCCGTGGTCATATTACTGTTTGCGGGAGCTTGCTGTGCACAAATTGACATCTTTTTCTACATTACAACAGTGACTGTGCTTCCAAAATACTTCCTTGGCTGTATAGCACTTTGGGAAGTCCCAGGATGGATGACGGGGTGGGGGGTGGGGGGAGAGCGCAGGGGAGGGGGGGGGGAGTGGTGTGTGGTGGTCATGAAAGGCGCTATAGAAAATGCAATCCTTTCCTGGCTAGCCGCCAGGGGTTGGATTTAACCCCTGGCAGGCCCGAGGGGCTAGCTGTTCTCAGTGGCCTAATGCCACACGCCCAAGGAGACAACACTGGAGCTTAGATATGTGACATAGGAATGGGAGTCCATTCAGCCCCTCGAGCCTGTCCCATCATCCACTAGCATGAAATACTAGACTTGGAGCCCACACCGCTGCTCAGCTTTTGAGTTTAAGCCCTTACAGACAACAGAATCCTGTCTGGATCCATTTGGACATCCCAGTCTGATTATTGGTTTAGGATCCCTGCCGAGCCCTGTCTTGAACAATAGCCCAGAAGTAAGATCAACACTTGCCCAGGCCCCACCCCACAGGCTTAAGGTTCATTCCTCAGTGCAGTTATAGAGTGGGAGTGTGTGTGTGTGGTGTGTGTGTGTGTGCGCACGCAGAGGTTACCGGGCAGATTCAGCCAAACCCGCCGGAAACAGCCGAGATGTCTGCGGCAAACCCGCTGCAGGTGCAGCCCAGTCACGCCAGCTCGACGGCGGGCAGGCAGAGTGGGTGCAGGCACAGCAGAAGGCCACGAGGCTCATTGGGCCACTAGCCTCGATCACCAATGGCAGAAGGAAGTGGGAGGGTGGGGAGGGGTGGGGGAGTTGGGGGGGGGGGGGGGGGGGGGGGGGGGGGTTGGGGGTGGGGGGGGGGGGGGGGATGAAAATCGTTTGGCGAGGGATTGTAGGAACCCGGTCAAGTCCTTCCGGAAGCCTTTCAAATACCTAAGTTGTGAAAAGGGGTGGTTAAGGGAAGAGTGTGGCCGATTACAGGCCCAGAAGGCTATGGCTCACAAGGTGCAGGGTTACTGTAGCATTGGGGTTATGTGATGGGGCTACTAATCCAGAGGCCCGGCCTAACAACCAGGCCTGAGTTTAAATCTCACCACTGCAGCTGGGGGATACGTAAATTAAAATTAATTAATCTCACGCTCACCTTGTCAACAGTGGCCACAAAACCACTGGGTCGTCATTAAGAACCCATCTGGGTCACCAAATGCCCTTTAGGGGAGGGAAATCTGCTGCCCTTACCTGGTCTGGCCTACATGTGACTGCAGCCCCTGAGCGATGTGGTTGCTCTTAAATGCCCCCTGAAATGGCCTAGCAAGCCACCCAGTTACATCAAACTGTTCTGAAAAGACTCAGGGGGTTGGGGGGTGCGGGGTGGGGGTGGGTGGGGGGGGGGGGGGGGGGGGGGGGGTGGGGGGGCGGTGGTGTACATACATCACACAGACTGCAGCGGTTCAAGAACACGGCTCATCACCACCCTCTCGAGGGGCAATTAGGGGATGGGCAACAAATGCCTGCTTTGCCATGGATGAGTGCATGTTAAAAACTTTGAGAGGCAATACTCGATGGCAAACAAATTCAAGGCAAGTCCTGTTGAGCTAATCTGATTGGGTTCCTTGACGGAGGGTCGATGTGGGGTGGTGCAGTTGATGTCATGTACATGGACTTTCAAAAGATGTTTGACAAAGTACCGCATGATAGAGTTGGTTAGCAAAATTAAAACCCCTAGAGTTAAAGCAAGTGTCAGTCGCAAACTGGCTGATGTAGAGGAAACAGAGAGTGTTGGTGAATGGTTATTGTTCCGGTTGTAGGGAAACATACAGTAGTGTCCCCAGGGGTCAATGTTGGGACCGATGCTCTTTTTGATACATTATTGACCTGAACTTAGGTGTACAGTTTCCCTTTTAAGAGGGACAGACTTGCCTTTAAGAACAGAAGGATGGCTGCACCACTTGCCCTCAGCCAATGCTGTTGGCACCACCATCACCCCCCAACTGCTGAGCACAGGAGACACTTTAATGACCTGGTGAGGGTCATTAAACTTCTATTGGCCACCGCTTCAAGAAATTGGCTGTCAGACGCCAAAAATTGACCTCCCTGGCTGCCTCCTTTTCCAATCCCTGTGAGGATGGTCTTTGAGGCTCTACTGGTTTCTATGCCAGATCATAGAATTGTAGCAGTGGTACTTAGCAGTAGCTGCAGCTGTATCTCCACCGCCTCCCTCCACCCCCCCCCCCCCCCACCGTTTCCTTCTGCGTAATTCAGTGCCGTTTCCCTTCAAGGGGGGACAGCCTGCCTTTAAGAGCAGAAGGCTGGCTGCACTGTTTGCCATCAGCAAACACTGCTGGGCCCCTCTGCTGGGGCACAGAGACAGCCGGCAGCGCAGGAGAGGCTCAGCGCAGTGCTGCGTAGTGACCCCCACACCCTGAACGTGGTGGCGATGGAAGATATGTACATGTGAACATTAATCTCTTTTCTCTGCACAGGTTGGTATCGAGGGTATAGTCCTTCGGAACAAATCGAAGAAGGTACTGTGCCTTTTCTTTTCCCTGCCATTGTATTGTTACTGCAGTGCAAACACATGCTTAAAAAAGTCCAAGTTATAAGGGCTGCTCGTGCTCTCGTCTCTGTTATTGTAGCATTTGTCATGACATTCTCCAATTGCATTTTGACTGTCTGGAAAGTTTGTGGTCCCTTAGATTGGCTGTCAGCTTATTCACGGGGATTCAAATTCCTTGGAGGTCAGACATTGAAAATTGCAACCTCCGCCCCTCCTGCCCCCCCGACTTCCTCCCCCCCTGTCCCTCTGGGGGTGGTCACTGAGGGCCTCCTAGGCCCACCCGCCAATAGCATTCAGCAGCAGGCACTCCCTCCGCCACCCCCCCCCCCACCCCCGCCACCCCCCTGTACTCTAACCCCCAACATCCCTGTAATTCGGTGCAGGTTCCCTTTAAGAGGGACTGATTGCCTTTAAGAGCAAAATTTCCCAGCATTCCTCCTGAATGTAGACCTTCTGCAGAATTTCCCAGCATTCCTCCTGAATGTAGACCTTCTGCAGAATTTCCCAGCATTCCTCCTGAATGTAGACCTTCTACTTGCGCTAACCATAGCTTCAAATCTCAAATTTGCCCCCTGTGGGGAAATGTAGAAATGGCAGGGGGTTTGAATGGAGGGCTGGCACAAACACAATGGACCAAATGGCCTCCTTCATCGCCGGTTGTCCATTCTGTGGTCCCTCCCACTTTCCCTCCGCATATTCGACTCAGGCGTTCGGCTTACCACCCCTCACACCGGGTACTGTTTAGGATGGCCCTCTGTGGGCAACTTTCAAGACCATCAGGAGCCTTTTGTCCCCCCCCTTGTAACTCATGCCTCTCGTGGGAGGGAAGAGGACAAGGTTTCGAATGCTCAGGGTCAGAATGTGATGCAGGTTTGGGCAGCCTCCTTATCAGGGTTTACCAGCACACAGCCGGAGGAGATGAGAGCAGAGGTTAAACTGTTTGAAACCCAAAGAGAGGTGTATTTATTCCTCCCCGAGTGTCTGTACTTTTGCCCCCACCTGACGCAGTCCACAGACACCAGAGTGACTGCCCTTGACATCAAGCCTGCCCTTGACCGAGTGTGGAATCAAGGAGTCCTAGCAAAACTGGAGTCAATGGGGGAAACTCTCCTCTGGTTGGAGTCAAAAGGAAGATGGTTGTGGTTGTTGGAGGTCAGTCATCTCAGCTCCAGGACATCACTGCAGGAGTTCCTCAGGGTAGTGTCCTAGGCCCAACCATCTTCAGCTGCTTCATCAATGACCTTCCTTCCATCATAAGGTCAGAAGTGGGGATGTTCACTGATGATTGCACAATGTTCAGCACCATTCACAACTCCTCAGATACTGAAGCAGTCCATGTCCAAATGCAGCAAGACCTGGACAATATCCAGGCTTGGGCTGACAAGTGGCAAGTAACATTCACACCACACAAGTGTCAGGCAATGACCATCTCCAAGAAAAGATGGCCCTTGACATTAATTGTATTACATTTGCTGAATCCCCCACTATCAATATCCTGGGAGTTATCATTGACCAGAAACTGAACTGGGACAGCAACATAGATTCCTGGGTGCCACAAGAGCAGGTCAGAAGCTGGGAATTATGTGGAGAGTAACTCGTCTCCTGAACTTCCCACCATCTACAAGGCACAAGTCAGGAGTGTGATGGAATACTCCCCACATTGCCTGGATGAGTTGCAGCTCCCACAACACTCAAGAAGCTCGACACCCATCCAGGACAAAGCAGCCCGCTTGACTGGCACCGCATCCACCACCTTCAACATTCACTCCCTCTACTCGCTGATAGCCATTGTCTACTCAAGTGAGCTCCTGGTAGGGTGGGGTGGGGAGGGATGCTGGGCGCTGGGAGAGGGTGGGGCTGGGGTAGGGTTGGAAGGGGAACAGGAGTGCAGCTGATCTGAACCAAAGCTTCACAAAAAAGAAGGGAGTTAATGTACCCTCTGTGGATTCAAAGTCAGTTAATTGGTGCTTTTCTTGCCACTTTCACAGGGCATCTTTCCTGCAAGCTACATTCACTTAAAAGAGGCAAAAGTGGAAGGTGGAGGGTGAGTATAAGGCCCTCTGGGGTAACAGCCATTGAGGGTTCTGCAATCTCTCTATCCTTCACAATTAGCTGCTTAATGGGTTTATAAGGCCTCTGTGCAGGAATTATTCCATAGCTAATTAATAACATTCAAACTTGCCTTGAGTTGCAGAGTGCGTTACTCAAAGGATGAGCAGAGGAGCCATTCCATGTTTAGCTGAGCTTGCCCTTGGCAGAGAATAATCTGACCTCTCTGCCCCTCGCTCTGCCCACACTACTCCAATGAAACTCAATGCAAGCTCGAGGAACGGCACCTCATCTTCTGATTTGGCACTTTCTCGGCCCATCACTGAGTTCAACAATTCCAGACCATGAACTCGGCCGCCATTTTTGTTTCCCTCTGCTTGGCTGGTTTTGGTTCCTCTCTTGTTTCCCGTTAATCCACGATCCCTGCCATTCACACCTCCTCTAGGCCCATCCCTTTGGTGTTTCTCTACCTGTCCCATATGGCCTTGCACCCTGAACCTTTTTGCCTTGTGATCTCACCTGCCCTCCATCCTAGCAGGGACTCTCCTTTTGTTTGCCCTCCCCTTGGTTCTGGAGCTGGAATATTTTGAGCTTTTCCCAGTCCCAGGCTGATCGCTAACTCCGTCTCCCTCCGCGTGGGCTGCCAGCATTTTCTGTTTTTCTAATTTGGTTACGGGGGGTAGATCTCAATTGTCACGAGACTATAAAACAAGTGACAGCGCTTCCTGCTCTACGTCTTCACCATCGACATCGATGGGGGTAACCAGTGCCTGTTTTACACACGGCCGCAGGACTGATGTCTTTCATATTCTCTGCACTTCTGCAGGAGGAGGCCATTTGGCCCATCATGCCTGCGCTCCAACAGAGAGCCGTCGCGTCCAATCCCACGTTCCAGCTCTGAGCCCATAGCCCTGTTGGTAACACCACCTCAAGTGCCTGTCCGAGGGGTTTCTTTTTAAACGCGATGAGGGTTTCTGCCTCGACCACCCCTTCAGGCAGACGGTTCCAGACCCCCCACCAACCCTCCGGGTGAAAAAAATAATCTCCTCAACTCCTACTGCCAATTCCCTTACACCTCTAGCCACCCTCCCAACCCAGTTATAGAGCTCTTTGCAAAGGAGAACAAGCCTTTCCTACCCACTCTACATCAGCCCCTCAAAATTGTTTGCCCCTTTACAAATGTGTCAACTCTCACCTCTCCAGATGCTTTTTTTCCCCTTTATTCTTTCATGTCACTGATAATGACAAGGCCAGAATTTATTGCCCTTGAACTGAGAGCTGTTAAGATTTAACCACATTGCTGTGGATCTGGAGTCACATGTCAGCCAGATAAGACTGGTAGATTTCCTTCCCCATAAGGGATTAGTGAACCAGATAGGTGTTCACAACAATCAAAGGTCACCATTACTCAGACTAGCTTCCAACTCCAGGTTTATTAAGTGAATTTAAATTCCACCGGCTGCCATGGTGGGTGTTGAACCCATTTCCCCAGAGCGGTAACCTGGGCCTCTGGATTACTAGCCCAGTGACGTTACCACTAGGCCGCTGTCTCCCCTTGTATCCCATTCACTGCTTTTACCCGCCCACCTGACCAGCCCATTAGCACCTCCCCGCAGTCCACAGCTTTCAGGGACATGAAAGAATAAAGGGGAAAAAAAGCATCTGGCGAGGTGAGAGTTGACTCATTTGTAAAGGGGCAAACAATTCTGAGGGGCTGATGTAGAGTGGGTAGGAAAGGCTTGTTGCCCTTCACGGCTCCTGCGGACCCCTTTACCAGGCTCGCCCACGCTCGAGCCTAAATGGGCGAGGGGCCAGGCGGGCAGCCCCTGCGGGAGCCGGCTGAGAACAGCCACCAAAGCTCGCCCGTCAGTCGTGTAACCCTTTGCTTGCTGCGTCTGCAGAGCCTGCGTACCCGCTCGTGACTGAGCGCCTGCGATTCGAGGCAGGGTGGGAGGGGTGGGGTGGGGGGGCGGTGGTGGTGCAGCAATGATGGGACCCTTGACACGGCTGCTTGCAGCTTCCGAGGAGAGTTTGTTGGGGGCACCGACCGTCTGCCTCGTCGGTGTCCTCCACTTCAAAGCCGGAAGCGCCCTATAAACCGACGCCGCTCGGTACAGATGTCATCCAGGCTCTGTAAACATGTTATCATGGCCGGGAGCCGCCCGGTGAAATGTGAAAGATTATTTTGCCCACTTTTCTGTGGCGCTATGTGACTCGCTGATGAACTCGACAGGCCTAACCTCATTACCATGCCAGCCTCTATTGAGCTGTGTAAAAATGAGGGGTCACCCATTTAAGACAGGGATGGTGCAAACTGTTTATCCTCAGAGGGTCGTGAGTCTTTGGAACTCTCTTCCTCAAAGGAAGCAGAGCCTCTGAATATTTTTAAGGCAGAGCCCTGACAGTTTCTAACAGAGAACAAGGGAAATGGCGGAACATTAAACAACAACTTTAGACACAAATAGCTCCCCGGAAATAGTAGAGAACCAGGGGCCTAGTGAGGAGGAAGGATTGAAGGGAATTCAATTCTTGATAAGCAAGGGGGGTGAAAGGTTATCGGGGGGGTGGGGGGTTGGGGGGGGGGGGAGGCCGGAATGTGGGGCTGAGGTGACAATCAGATCAGCCATGACCTTATTGGATAGCAGAGCAGGCTCAAGGGGCCGAGTGGACTACTCCTGCTCCTAATTCGGACGCATATACTCTGGCGGACGTGGCGATTTTTAGTTTGTCTGAATCGAACCTTTCGAGCGCGTCACAATTCCGGGGAGAGGAAATTGGGTCACGTTGGATTTATTCAGCCAAAGCGAGGCCAACTTTGGGAACCTCCCCTTGTTACTTAGACCCGAGAAGCCATTATCATTTTGCTTGCCTCGCACTGCACCTTCTCGAGGGGCGTGACCCTCCTACGTTGTGTGATCGGTGCTGGAGACACCGTTACAATCAATGCTGCAAATTCTGCACAATCGTCCCATTCAGTTCTCCCTACTCGGCTCGTAATCCTTTACCTCGATGCTGGTTGAAAACATACAATGTTTTGGCCTCAACTACTTTCTGTTGTAGTGAATTCCACAGGCTCACCACTCCCTGGGTGAAGAAATTTCTCCTCATCTCAGTCCTAAATGGTCTACCCCATATCCTCAGACTGTGACCCCTGGTTCTGGACTCCCCCACCATCGAGAACATCCTTCCTGCATCTACCCTGTCTAGTCCCGTTAGAATTTTACAGGTTTCTATGAAATCCCCCCCTCATTCTTCTGAACTCCAGCGAATATAATCCTAACCGACTCAATCTCTCCTCATATATGTCAGTCCCGCCATCCCAGGAATCAGCCTGGTCGTCATGGATTCGTTGGCAGCCACTAACCCGATTTTTTTTGTTCTCTTCCAACAGGCGGGATGAGACGGTCATTCCCAATGAAGTCTCTCTGATCCAAGAGCTCAGCATGACCCTGAGAGAGTGGGCCAGCATCTGGCACAAGCTGTACCTGGTGAGCACTGTGAACGACATGTCAATATTTAGCAAAGTGGCATGGGGGGGGTGCGGTGGGGGGATGGGAGCTTAATGTGGCGAGGAGGGGGTGAACATCATTTTCCACATGGCCCCTAGTTCTGCTCTTACCCACAAGAGGAAACATTCTCTCAGCATCCACTCGATCAAAACCTTTCAGAGTTTTAAAGACCTCGATTAAGTCACCCCCTCAGGCACCTAATTTCAAGAGAGGAGACCCAACCTGTCAATCCTTTCCTGATATGTATCCCCACACATTTCTGGGATCAAATTGTAAATCTCTGCACTCTCTCCAGTGCCTCTATATCCTTTTTATAATATGGTGACCAGAACTGCACGCAGCGCTCTCAATGTGGTCTAACCAAGATTCAGTACACGTTTAGCGATTCAATTCTATCCCTCTTCCAGCAAAGCCTAGCGCCAACCTGGCTTGGTGTCTCAGTGGGTAGCACTCATGCCTCTGAGTGTGAGGGTCACGGATTCAAGTACCACTGTAGAAACTTGAGTGTGTAATCCTGGCTGGCCCCCCTTCTGCAGTACTGAGGGAGTGCTGCACTGCCAGAGGTGCTGTCATCTCAACTGAGATGTTGCACCCAATGTGTCCACTTGTAGGAGATCCTGGCTATCTTGATAGAAGAGTAAGGGTGTTCTCCCCCAGGATCCTGGTCAAATATTTACCCCTTCTCACCCAATTATGATCCAGTCGTTAGCGCATTGCTGCTTGTGGGAGCTTGCTGTGCGCAGTCCTGCATGACAGTACTTCAGTGGCTGCAAAGCGCTTTGGGATAGCCGGTGGGACAAGAAGGTGCCCCATGTATAGTGTATCAAAGTGGCCGATGCCCTCCTCCTGGAGAAGGCTGCTTACCACTCTCTAACTCTCAGGGTGTCCATTGCTTTCAGGCCCAAGGCTAAGAAACCCAATGCTTTGAAAGCGTAGAGGGCCCAGCAGTTAGCCCCAGCGTGACCTGACATCCCAATTGTTGGCTAGGAGACGCCGGGCAATGAATGGGCTTCTTTGATCTTTGGAGTTGGGATCTGGTTTCTCCAGCTCCTATTCTCACACGACTCTCCCAACATGTTACAACAGGCCCTGGGCCTTCAGGCAAGCTATTGTCCAATTCTGTACACCTGAGACTGCATTGGGGTATTGTTCTACTTTTAAATCGCAAAACCCTTTATCTTGGGCCTGCAAAACAAATCTGTGGAACTATGGCCTAGCATGAACCTGAACAGGATTTGCTCTTTCCTGGTGACCCCTCACCAAGGTGGCAATGGGGCCCTTAGAACACGTCATAAGACCAGAGAAGCTGGGGGTTGGGGTAGCACGCAGCCCTGCGAAACTGCTCGGCCATTCCGATCTCCCTTCTTTAAAGTTGGTCTCCAGCCTGCAGCCAGTGCCCTCACAGCTTTCCAGGCTTTTAACCTGTCGCCATCCCACTGAAGTCTTTGAGGAGCTGGATTACAAAATTGGCATAAAAGCGCAAGAGTTAGGAGCAGGAGTAGGCCATTCAGCCCCACCGAGCCTGCTCCACCAGTCAATACGATCATGGCTGATCGGACCTTTGCCTTAATTCCAATTTCCTGTCTGCACCCCCCCCACCACAATTACCCTCAACTCCCCCTGTCTAACTCAGTCTTGACTCTATTCAATGACCCAGCCCCCACCGCTCTCTGTAGAAGAGAATTCCACAGACAAATAACCCTCAGAGAGAAGAAATTCCTTCTCATCGCCGTCTTAAATGGGAGACCCATTATTTTGAAACTGTGCCCCCTAGTTCTAGATTCCCCCATGAGGGGGAAACATCCTCTCCTCTACCCTGTCAAAGCCCCCTCAGAATCTTATATGTTTCAGTAAGATCACCTCTCATTCTTCTAAACTCCAGTGAGTATAGACCCAACCTGCTCAACCTTTCCACACAAGACAATGCCTTCATCTTAGGAATCAGCTGAGTGAATCTTCTCTGAACTGCCTCCAATGCAATTATTTATTAATTTATTTTTATTCATTCATGGGATGTGGGTGTCCCTGTCTAGGCTAGCATCTGTTGCCCATCCCTAATTGCCCCTTGAGAAGGTGGTGTTGAGCTGCCTTCTTGAACCGCTGCAGTCCATGTGGTGTAGGTACACCCACCATGCTGTTAGGGAGGGAGTTCCAGGATTTTGACCCAGTGACAGTGAAGGAACGGCCGATATATTTCCAAGTCAGGATGGTGAGTGGATTGGAGGGGAACTTCCAGATGGTGGTGTTCCCATGTGTCTGCTGTCCTTGTCCTTCTAGATGGTAGTGGTCGTGGGTTTGGAAGGTGCTGTCTAAGGAGCCTTGGTGAGTTCCTGCAGTGCATCTTGTAGATGGTACACACACTGCTGCTACTGTGCGTCAGTGGTGGCGGGAGTGAATGTTTGTGGATGGGATACCAATCAAGTGGGGCTGCTTTGTCCTGGATGGTGTCGAGCTTCTTGAGTGTTGTGGGAGCTGCACTCATCCAGGCACGTGGAGAGTATTCCATCCCACTCCTGACTTGTGCCTTGTGGATGGTGGACAGGCTTTGGGGAGTCAGGAGGTGAGTTACTCACTGTAGAATTCCCAGCCTCTGACCTGCTCTTGTAGCCACAGTACTTATATCCATTCTTAAGTAAGGAGACCAAAACTGTACGCAGTACTCCAGATGTAGTCTAACTAGGGTCCTGTATATCTGTAGCAAAACATTCCTACTTTTATATTCCGTTCCCCTTGCAAGAAGCATCAACAATCCATGTGCCTTCCTAATCACTTGCTGCATCTGCATACTAACTTTTCATGATTCAGGTACCATGGAGATCCTAAAATTGCTGCTTTGTTCATCTTAAATACCTGTGGCTCAGTGACTACCCCACTTACCTCAGAGTCATTAGGTTGTGGGTTCAAGTCCCACCCCAAAGACAAAATCCAGGCTGACACTCCCGGTGCAGGAATGAGGGAGGGCTGCACTATCAGAGGTGCGAGCTGTCAAGGAAACATTAAGTGAGGCGCTAGAGAAATTCAAGCCCTTTAAAATAAAAGTCTTGAGGAAAATATCTTAAGATATTGTGGACAAGTGACCGCCTCACAGTTGATAAGGCTTTTCTCAACTCCCGTACAGAGCAGCAACAAAGTGATGTTCCACCATGTGCAGCAGATGACATACAATCTGATCGAGTGGCGATCCCAGATCCTGTCGGGCACTCTCCCCAAGGATGAGCTGATGGAGCTGAAGGGGAAAGTCATTGCCAAGATTGACTACGGAAACAGGTGAGGGGCACCATCATGTGGAAACCCTTCTCGAATTGTACAGGACACTTCAGCAAAGGAGCGGACTACGTTATTCGGGAGTCAGTTAGTGCACAGCTTTGACAAGCCCAGTGCATGACACGGGAATGGCTTCAAGCCTTGGTAGGGACCAGAAAGTGTCAGGAAAAAAGAGACAGGCTGTCAAAACTTTTCATCCTGCACTCAACAGGACAGATGCAAGAATGCCAAATTTCAAAGGAAGCGGCAATTTATACTGCATGAGAAAAGGGTGCTGATTGGTTGGCAAGTCGGCTCTGGTTGGTTGAGGTGTTGCCATGGAGAGTGCACCAGGGAACTATTGCCCTTTGCTTAATTCAAAGAAAGACACAATGCCTGGGCATGTTCCTTTTGCCTGCAGAGGACAGGCCCCTGTGCATGAATATATGTAGCTTCGTGTACATTCTCCAATCAACCAATCAGAGCCGACTTAACAACCAATCAGCACCCTTTTCTCAGGCAGTATAAATTGTTGCTCTGCCTGAAATTCAGAGACTATACAATGGCCCAGTTCTTAAAGAGTGTGGCTGGGACAGAGGGAGCCGGGGGTTCATGTGCATGTGAAGATGGCAGAACACATTGAGAGAGTGGTTAGTAAAACCTATGGGATCTTGGTCTTCATAAAGAGAGATACTGAGGACAAGCAGGGACGTTATACTGAACCTTTATAAAGCTCTGGTTAGGCCACAACTGGAGGATTGTGTCCAGTTCTGGTCGCCACACTTTAGGAAGGGAATTGGATGGACAGTTGAGGGAAGTAAGCTTGCAGGGTTACGGTGATAGAGAGGGGGTAATGGGACTGGCTGGGATGCTCTACAGAGAGCCGGCATGGAGTCGATGGGCTGAATGGCCTCCTCCTGTGCCATAAATGACTCTCCTGCCCGGTAGTACCGTTGCCACAAAGATTGTGGCTGCTCGACTAGAGGGCCCCACTGCCACCTCCTCTGGATGGGCAACGAAATGGACCCTCGCCAATGATGCCCACATCTTCTATCGCACTTCACCTCATCTCAGAGGCCAGTAACCGACGAGAGCTTCATCTCACCAAAACTGAGGCAAGCTTTCTACTCCAGATTTATTAACTGAATTTAGATCCCACTGGCTCATATGGTGGGATTTGAACCCAAGTCCCCAGAGCCAGCAATCCGGAGCCTGGGCCTGCAGGATTACGAGGTCCAGTGACATTTGCCAACACACCATCCTCTCCCTAAACAGTGAGCCGTTAACCTGAATGAAATATGCTCGGGTTGCGGAGTGCAGGTCCATAGATGTTCGAAGGTAGCAGGGCGGGGTGATACAAGGTATGTCCTTCATTAGCCCAGGCCTAGGGTACAAGGGCAGGGAGATTATGCTGGGACACTCAACCCAGAGGGTGGTGGAGAATCTGGAACTCACTACCTGAAAGGGTGGTAGATGCGGTATTAGGAGAAAACCTACACAGATATACATTTGGAAGTGCTTGAACCTACAGGGCAATGGACCAAGAGGCAGAAAGGGAGGGCTGGATAGCTCAGCAGCTAATCCGTGCATGGCAAGATCCCACAAACAGAATACATCATCCATTTTGGGCGCTGACTAAGCAGCGCCCCTCTTTTCCAAACCGTACAAAGCAACTCTTGCTGCCCACTGGAGAGGGCACCCGGGTCTAAGCTGCCCTCTGAAAAAGAGGGCACCTCTAACAGTGCAGCACTCTCTGGCAGCAGCCACAGAGAGTTCAACGCTGACTGGAGTGGGGATTGAATCCACAGCCGTCAGACTCCAAAGCAGGAGGGCTGGCCACTGACCCACACCCCCGGCCTGGTTCCAGCTAGAAAGCTCTTGGCGCGGCTCCTAATCCGGGCGCTGTTTGCTTTTCAGGATCCTCGGGCTGGATTTGGTCGTCAGGGATGAAAACGGGAACATCCTAGATCCGAACCTCACCAGCACCATCACCCTCTTCAAAGCCCACGAGGCCGTTTCAAAAGGGATCGATGAAAGGATTCAGGAGGAGAAGGTAGGTTTACCCTTCCCAGCTGCCCTCTTAAACTCTTCGGCTTGGTTTGCGATCCTCTTTCAGCCCCTTCTCCGAGGTTAGGCTGCGATCAGTGCAATTCCTGACAGCTAAACGGGACGGATTCAGCAGCCAAGCCTTGCATTTGTATAGCGCCTTTCCGGCACCTCAGGGCGCCCCCACAGCGCTTTGCAGCCAATGAAGAACTTTGTGAAGTGTAATTGTGTGGGGGATGCCAATTTACGCAGAGCAAACTCCCACCAACAGGAATGTGGTCATGACCCACATAATCTGCTTGTGTGCTGTGGATTGAGAGGTAAGTATTGGCCAGACAGGATTCCCCATTGTGTTGTGAAATTAGTCCCTGGGGTCATTTCTATCGACTGGAGAGGGCAGCCTAGTGTTTGATTTAATGTCGCTATCCAAATGGTGCCACTTCAGACAGTGCAGCACTCCCTCAGTACTGACCCTGCGACAGTGCAGCACTCCCTCAGTACTGACCCTGCGACAGTGCAGCACTCCCTCAGTACTGACCCTCTGACAGTGCAGCATTCCCTCAGTACTGAACCTCGGACAGTGCAGCACTCCCTCAGTACTGACCCTCTGACAGTGCGGCACTCCCTCAGTACTGACCCTCTGACAGTGCAGCATTCCCTCAGTACTGACCCTGCGACAGTGCAGCACTCCCTCAGTACTGACCCTCCGACAGTGCAGCACTCCCTCAGTGCTGACCCTCTGACAGTGCGGCACTCCCTCAGTACTGACCCTCTGACAGTGCAGCACTTCCTCAGTACTGACCCTCTGACAGTGCAGCATTCCCTCAGTACTGACCCTGCGACAGTGCAGCACTCCCTCAGTACTGACTCTGCGACAGTGCAGCACTCCCTCAGTACTGACCCTGCGACAGTGCAGCATTCCCTCAGTACTGACCCTGCGACAGTGCAGCACTCCCTCAGTACTGACCCTCCGACAGTGCAGCACTCCCTCAGTGCTGACCCTCTGACAGTGCGGCGCTCCCTCAGTACTGACCCTCTGACAGTGCAGCACTTCCTCAGTACTGACCCTCTGACAGTGCACCACTCCCTCAGTACTGACCCTCGGACAGTGCAGCACTCCCTCAGTACTGACCCTCGGACAGTGCAGCACTCCCTCAGTACTGACCCTATGACAGTGCAGCACTCCCTCAGTATTGACCCTCTGACAGTGCAGCACTTCCTCAGTACTGACCCTCGGACAGTGCAGGACTCCCTCAGTACTGACCCTCTGACAGTGCAGCACTCCCTCAGTACTGACCCTCTGACAGTGCGGCACTCCCTCAGTACTGACCCTCTGACAGTGCAGCACTCCCTCAGCACTGACCCTCTGACAGTGCAGCACTTCCTCAGTATTGACCCTCTGACAGTGCACCACTCCCTCAGTACTGACCCTCTGACAGTGCAGCACTCCCTCAGTACTGACCCTCTGACAGTGCAGCACTCCCTCAGTACTAACCCTCTGACAGTGCAGCACTTCCTCAGTATTGACCCTCTGACAGTGCAGCACTCCCTCAGTACTGACCCTCTGACAGTGCAGCACTCCCTCAGTACTGGCCCTATGACAGTGCAGCACTCCCTCAGTACTGACCCTCTGACAGTGCAGCACTCCCTCAGTAATGACCCTCTCACAGTGCGGCACTCCCTCAATGCTGACCCCCTGACAGAAGATAGTTCGGCCTAGGACACTACCCTGAGGAACTCCTGCAGTGATGCACTTCTGGCTGAAGTTTGTTGCACAATGTTCAGCACCATTCGTGACTCCTCAGATACTGAAGCAGTCCATGTCCAAATGCAGCAAGACCCGGACAATATCCAGGTTTGGGCTGACAAGTGGCAAGTAACATTTGTGCCACACAAGTGTCAGGCAATTACCATCTCCAACAAGAGAGAATCTAACCATTGCCCCTTGATGTTCAATGGCATTACCATCGTTGAATCCCCATCTATCAACATCCTGGGGTTACTATTGACCAGAAACTGAAGTGGACCAGCCATATAAATACTGTGGCTACAAGAGCAGGTCAGAGGCTGGGAATCCTGCAGTGAGTAACTCACCTCCTGACTCCCCAAAGCCTGTCCACCATCTACAAGGCACAAGTCAGGAGTGTGGTGGAATACTCCCCACTTGCCTGGATGAGTGCAGTTCCCACAACACCATCCAGGACAAAGCAGCTCACTTGATCAGCACCCCATCCACCACCTTCAATATTCACTCCCTCCACCACTGACGCACAGTAGCAGCAGTGTGTGTACCACCTACAAGATGCACTGCAGCAACTCACCAAGTCTCCTTGGACAGCACCTTCAAAACCCATGACCACTACCATCTAGAAGGACAAGGGCAGCAGACACATGGGAACACCACCACCTGGAAGTTCCCCTCCAAGTCACACACCATCCTGACCTGGAAATATATCACCGTTCCTTCACTGACGCTGGGTCAAAATCCTGGAACTCCCTCCCTAACAGCACTGTGGGTGTACCTACACCACATGGACTGCAGCGGTTCAAGAAGGCGGCTCACCACCACCTTCTCAAGGGCAACTGGAGATGGGCTATAAATGCTGACCCAGCCAGCGACACCCACATCCCATGAATGAAAAAAAAAGTAATCGTTGGAGGCTTCAACTCCCCTAATATCAACTGGGATACAAACAGTGTGAAGGGCACAGAGGGGGCAACATTTCTGAACTGTGTTGAAGAGAAGTTTTTTAGCCAGCGCATAACAAGCCCAGTGAGAGGGGCTGCAACTCTAGATTTAGTCTTAGGAAATGAAGCTGGGCAAGTGGATGAAGTAGCAGTGGGGGACCATTTTGGAGAAAGTGACCATAATACAATTAGATTTAGCATCATTGTGGAAAAGGACAAAGATAGAACAGGGGTAAAAGTTCTAAATTGGGGGGAAGACAAGAGTGACAAAGCTGAGAGGTGAACCGGCAAGAGTGGACTGGATACAGATACTAGAAGGGAAACAGTGTCAAATCAGTGGGAGGTACTCAAAAGCGAGATTCTACAGGCAAAGGGTAGACATGTCCCCACAAAGAAAAAGGGTGGTACTGCCAAATCTAGAGCCCCCTGGTTATCCAGAAGCATACATGGTAAGATAAAGCAGGAAAGGAAAACTTATGACAGCCACAAAAAGCTTAACACTGTAGAAAGTCTGGAGAAGTATAGAAAGTACAGGGGTGAAGTAAAAAAAAAGGAATTTAGAGATACGAAAAAATATTGGTAAGTAAAATCAGAGAAAACCCAAAGATGTTTTACCAGTGCGTTAAGAGCAAGAGGATAACTAAGGAAAGGGTAGGGCCTATCAGAGATGTACATGGTAACTTGTGCATTGATGCTGAAGATGTGGGTTCTCAATGCGTACTTTGTCTCTGTCTTCACTAAGGAGAGGGATGATGCAGACATTCTAGTTAAAGAGGAGGAGTGTGAAATATTAGATACAATAAGCATAATGGCAGAGGAAATACTGGAGGGACTGACATCCTTGAAGGTGGATAAATCCCCAGGGCTGGATGGATTGTATCCCAGGCTGTTAAAGGAAGCGAGGAAATAACAGATGCTCTAAGGATCATTTTTCAATCCTCACTAGATACAGGCAAGATACCAGAGGATTGAAGGCTTGCGAAAGTTATACCAATATTTAAAAAGGGTGCAAGGGATAGGCCAGGAAATTATAGGCCAGTCAGTCTGACTTTTGTGGTGGGCAAATTATTGGAATCAATACTTAGAGACAGGATAAACCATCACTTAGAAAGGTAGGGATTGATCAGGGATAGTCAGCGTGGTTTTGTTAGGGGAAGATCGTGTCTTACTAATGTAATAGACATTTTTGAGGAAGTAACATGGAGGATTGATGAGGGTAGTGCAGTGGATGTTACCTACATGGATTTCAGTAAGGCAGTTGACAAGATCCCACATGGCAGACTGGTCAGAACAGTGAGATCCCATGGGATACAGGGGAAGGTGGTGAGTTAGATCCAAAATTGGCTCAGTGACAGGAAACAAAGGGTTGATGGATGTTTTTGCGAGTGGAAACCGGTTTCCACTGGTGTTACACAGGGTTCAGTGTTGGAGCCGTTGCAGTTTGTTTTATATATTAATGATTTAGACTTAAATGTGGGAGACATGATTGGGAAATTTGCAGATGACACAAAAATTGGCCACAGTTGATAGCGAAAAGGAGAACTGTTTTCCCCAGAATGATATCAGTGGTTTGGCTGAGGGGGGGAAAGTGGCAAATGGAATTCAATCCAGAGATGTGTGAGGTAATGCAGTTGGGGAAGGCAAACAAAACAAGGGAATACTCAATAAACAGGAAGTTATTGAGAGGGATTGAGGAAGTGAGAGACCTGAAGGTGGCAGTACAGGTGGATAGGGTGATAAAGAACGCATATGGAATGTTTTCCTTTATTGGGAGAGGTATTAAATACAAAAGCAGGAATGTAATTCCAGAACTGTATAAAATGCTGGTGAGGCCACAGCTGGAATTTTGTGTACAGTTCTGGGCACCACATTACAGGAAGGACAGAATTGCTTTGGGTACAGAGGAGATTTACAAGAACGTTGCCAGAGTTTGAAAATTACACCTATGAAGAAAGATTGGGATAGGCGAGGGTTGTTTTCCTTAGAACAGAGGAGGCTAAGGGGTGACCTAACTGAAGTGTACAAAATTATGAGGGGCCTAATTAGGGTAGACAGGAAAGACCTGTTTCCCCTAACTGAGGGGGTCAATTACCAGGGAACATAGATTTAAGGTGATTGGTAGAAGGATTAGAGGGGACATGAAGAAGAACCTTTTCACCCAGAGGGTGGTGGATGTCTGGAATTCACTGCCTAAGTTGGTGGTTGAGAATGAAACGCTCAACTCATTTAAAAGGGACTTGGATCTGCATCTGAAGCACTGTAACCTGTAAGGCTACAGACCTGGTGCAGGAAAGTGGGATTAAAGTGAGCGGCCAGCCCTCTTTTTTTCCTCTTTGTATGGCTGGTGCAGACATGATGGGCTGAATGGCCTCCTTCTGCACCATAACTTTTCTGTAGTTCTACAGCACAGTGAGTAATCCCCATTGGTTTACTTCCGTTTCTCCCTCTCTCTCTCTCTCTCTCTTTCTCTCTCTCTCTTGTTCAGTCTAGGACTCACAGTATGGAGGTGAGGCGACAGTCGATATTCAGCGCCACTCACACGTACAGTCTGTACATCAACCTGAAGAATTTTGTCTGCAATATTGGGGAGGATGCCGAGTTGCTCATGTCCCTTTACGACCCTGTTCAGTCCGAGTTCATCAGGTACGTTGCCCCCTCCAGGGCGGGAGCTGAGGTCACGCCCTCTGTCTCTTTCTCTCGCGCGCGGGAAGAGAGGCAAAGACTCAACCAGCGTGCAAAGAGGCCATTCAGCCCATCGAGCCTGTTCTGGCGGCTCACGAGGCCACGCCAAGCCCACTTGGTCTCGGCTCATTGGCATTCTGCCAAATGCCCTCTCGAGGGGCAGTCGGCCGATACGAGGGCACCTCCAGGCAGATCTCCGATCTGTGCCCTCATCATAACCAAGTAAGAAATAGGGGCAGGAGTAGGCCATTCGGCCCCCTCCAGCCTGCTGATCTGGCTGATATTCAACCTCAACTCCGCCTTCATGAACCATCCAAGCGTCCCTTAATTCCCCGTGTATCCAAAAATCTATCAATCTCTGTCTTGAAAGTCCCCAATGACAGAGCCTCCACATCCCTCCGGGGTAGAGAATTCCAAAGGTTCACCCCCCCACCCACCCCCCCCCCCCCCAACCCCACCCCACCCCTCCCCCGCCCCGTTTCTCCTCATCTTAGCCCAAAATGGCCAACCCCTTATCCTGAGCCTGTGGTGTCCCAAGTCCCCTGGCTCGAAGGGAAACCGTCCGCTCAGACCCCTACCCTGTCGAGCCCTTTCAGAATTTAACGTGTTTCAATCGAGCGGCCTCCCGTTCTTCCAAACTCCAGGGAATTTGGGCCTAGCCCACTCGGTCTCTCCTTGTCCCAGGAGCCGGGCGCGCTCCCCTCCACGGTATTTAAAACCTTCCCTCAGCCATGAAAACCGAAAGAAATCCGGGCCCGGAATGAAGCCTAAAACCGGCCGTGTGTCAGGACGCGTTGACTGGGTCACCGAGGGGAGGTCTGTGGCTGTGGGAGTTAACCCCAGCACGTCGCCAGCAATCTGAAGAACAGTGGACAGAATTGGAGGGTTGAAGGAGTTGTGGCGCTTGTGAAACTTTATGGCGCTCTGTGGATTCTGGGCTTTAATTGTTAGCCGTGGCTGTACAGCCTCACACGACAGCTAATATCTGCCCAATGCCCAGCAGTGGTGAGAAGCTTCACTCTGATACATCCAGACCTTACCTGGCAGTGTTTGATGGTGACACTGGCTGTCTGCAGCTCTTCATTTCAGTAAGATCATCCCCCACCGTCCTGATTTACAAATAGTTAAAGAGAACCGGCAAGCCTGAAAAGGCGTAACTCGTCCTGATACCCCCTTCTCTCCCACTGCCCCATAACCTTCCACCCCCTCGCGTGTTTCAAGTTCTGCTGAGAGTAACTCACCTCCTGACTTCCCAAAGCCTGTCCACCATCTACAAGGCACAAGTCAGGAGTGTGATGGAATACTCTCCACTTGCCTGGATGAGTGCAGCTCCCACAACAGTCAAGAAGCTCGACACCATCCAGGACAAAGCAGCCCGCTTGATCAGCACCCCATCCACCACCTTCAATATTCACTCCCTCCACCACCGACGCACAGTGGCAGCAGTGTGTGTACCATCTACAAGATGCACTGCAGGAACTCACCAAGGCTCCTTCAACAGCACCTTCCAAACCCACGACTTCTACCACCTAGAAGGACAAGGGCAGCAGACACATGGGAAGTTCCCCTCCAAGTTACTCCCCATCCTGACTTGGAAATATATCGGCCGTTCCTTCACTGTTGCTGGGCCAAAATCCTGGAGCTCCCTCCCTAACAGCGCTGTGGGTGTACCTACACCTCACGGACGGCAGCATTTCAGGAAGGCAGCTCACCACCACCTTCTCAAGGGGCAATTAGGGATGGGCAATAAATGCTGGGCCCAGCCAGCGACACCCATGCCCTATGAAAGAACAAAAGAAACTACAATGTACCAATGCACAGTTAACCAGTTTATCAAATCTCCTCCTCACAACGGCCTTGTTAATCCTCCTGGCACTCACACGAAAGCTTTGTCTGTATTGCCAGTGAGTGATTATTTTACCATTTCAGATCTATAGGACAAGACATGTAGCATCGAGGATGGTGCGGGAACCCTCACAACATTTGAGAAGTATTTAGATGAGGCCTTGAAACGCCATAGCGTATGGGGCTATGGGTCAAGTGCTGGAAAATGGGATTAGAATAGATAGGGGCTTGATGGCTAGCACGGACACGATGGGCCAAAGGGCCTGTTTCTGTGCTGTATAACTCTATGACTAATATCTGACTGCTCTTTGTTTTTCAGTGAAAACTACTTGGTGCGATGGAGCAGGATGGGAATGCCAAAGGAGATTGACAGACTGAACAAGCTGGAGGCACTTTTCACAGTGAGTGCACTGACCCTCATCTCGAAAGGAGCCCGCTTCCACCTGCAGTAAATCAATGGGGAGATGGTGGCGCAGCAGTAATGTCTCTGGGCTAGTAATCTAGAGGCCCCAGCTAATGCTCCGGGGACCCTGGTTCAAGTCCCACTGTGGCAGCTGGTGGAACTTAGATCCAGTTAATACGTTTTGAACGTAAAGCCAGCCTCAGTATAAAACCATCATTGATTGTAAAAACCCATCTGGTTCACTAATGCCCTTTAGGGAAGGGAAATCTGCCACCGTTACCCAGTCTGGCCTACACGTGACTCCAGACCCACAGCAATGACCGAGCGAGCCCACTATCTCCTCCTTTAACATGTACCTAACTCTCCTCCTCTTTCCCTTCTCCTGAAAGGACCTGAGCAGCAGCGATCTGATCCGCCTGAAAATTAGCTTGGTCTGTCAGATTGTCCGTGTGGGCCACATGGAGCTGAAGGAAGGGAAGAAACATACCTGTGGTCTCCGGCGTCCATTCGGAGTTGCAGGTAGAGGTGATCGGTGTGTATGTGTGTGTAAACAGCAGAAGCCCTAGAGGAGTACAGAATGTGTAGGGGGCAAATTAAAAAGGAAATTAGGAGAGCAAAAAGGGGGCATGAAAAAACATTGGCAGGTAAAATAAAGGAAAATCCAAAGTTATTTTACAAGTACATTAAGAGTAAGAGGATAATTAGGGGAAGAGTAGGGCCCATTAAGGACCATAGTGGTAATTAGTGTGTGGAGCCGGAAGATTTAGGTAGGGTTCTAAGTGAATACTTTGTGTCAGTGTTCACAAGTGAGAGGGACGACGTGGATATGGAAATCAGGCAGAAGGACTGTGATATAATTAAAGAAATTAGCATAGAAAGGGAGGAGGTTCTAAGTGGTTTGGCAGGCTTAAAAGTAGATAAATCTCCAGGCCCGGATGAAATGTATCCCAGGCTGTTGAGTGAGGCGAGGGATGAGATAGCGGGGGCGCTGGCAATAATTTTCAATACCTCTCTGGCCACAGGAGAGGTGCCAGAGGACTGGAGGACAGCCAATGTGGTACCGTTATTCAAGAAGGGTGGAAGGGATAAACCAGGGAACTACAGGCCAGTCAGTCTAACCTCAGTGGTGGGGAAACTATTGGAAGCAATTCTGAGGGACAGAATTAATCTACACTTGGAGAGACAGGGATTAATCAAGGACAGTCAGCATGGTTTTGTTCAGGGGAGGTCATGTCTGACCAATTTGAATTTTTCGAGGAGGTGACCAGGTGTGTAGATGAGGGCAATGCATTTGACGTAGTCTATTTGGACTTCAGCAAGGCTTTTGATAAGGTCCCACATGGGAGACTGATAATGAAGGTAAGAGCCCATGGGACCCAAGGCAATTTGGCAAATTGGATCCAGAATTGGCTGAGTGGCAGGAAGCAGAGGGTGATGGTCGAGGGGTGTTTTTGTGACTGGGTGCCTGTGTCCAGTGGGGTTCCACAGGGATCAGTGTTGGGTCCCTTGCTGTTTGTGGTATATATAAACGATTTAGTCTTGAATGTAGGAGGGTTGATCAGTAAGTTCGGAGATGACACGAAAATTGGTGGGGTGGTAAATAGTGAGGAGGATAGCCTTAGATTACAGGAGGATATAGACGGGCTGGTCAGATGGGCTGATCAGTGACAAATGGAATTTAATCCGGATAAGTGTGTGGTGATGCACATGGGCAGGATAAACAAGGCACGGGATACATGATGAATGCTAGGAATCTGGGAAGTACCAAGGATTAGAGGGACCTTGGTGTGCATGTCCACCAGTCCCTTAAGTTAGCAGGACAGGTAGATAACGTGGTTAAGAAGGCATATGGGATACTTGCCTTTATTAGCCGAGGCACAGAATGCAAGAGCAGGGAGATTATGCTGGAACTGTATAAAACGCTGGTTAGGCCACAGCTAGAGTATTGTGTGCAGTTCTGGAATCTACATTACAGGAAAGATGTGATTGCAGTAGAGAGCGTGCAGAGGAGATTTACCAGGATGTTGCCTGGGCTGGAGAGTTTTAGTTATGAGGAGAGATTGGATAGACTGGGGTTATTTTTCCTGGAGCAGGAGAGATTGAGGGGGGACATGACTGAGGTGTATAAAATTATGAGGGGCATAGATAGGGTAGACAGGAAGGAGCTTTTCCCCTTGGTGGAGGGATCAATAACCAGGGGGCATAGATTTAAGGTAAGGGGCAGGAGGTTTAGAGGGGATGTTAGGAGAAATTTTTTCACCCAGAGGGTGGTGGGAATCTGGAACTCACTGCCTGAAAGGATGGTAGAGGCAGAAACCCTCATAACATTTAAGAAGTATTTGGATGTGCACTTGCGATGCCATGGCATACAAGGCTATGGGCCTAGTGCTGGAAAATGGGATTAGAATAGTTAGGGACTTGGTGACTGGCACAGACTCAATGGGTAAAGGGTCTTTTTCTGTGCTGTAGACCTCTATGATTCTATTCAGAGTGGGAGCTCCAAGCGGGGCCAAAGTATTGCGCAGCAATGAGGTTGCTTCTGTTTGTCTCTCTTTGTGACTCTTGCTGTGTCTCTCTGTTTCTCCCTCTCTCTCTCTGTGTGTTCTTTCTCTTGGTTTTTCCCTCTCTGTTTGTTCTTTCTTTTTTCTCTCTGTTCCTCTCTCTCTCTCTGTATTTTTCTCTCTCTGTTTCCCTCCCTGCTTCATCAACTCTCCCTCTCTCTCTCTATCACTGTCTGTCCGTTTCTCCCCCTCACGCTTTCTCTGTCTGTGTCCTGGTTCCCTCTCTGCTTTCAACTCTGGTTGAACAAAATGTGGAAATTGATAGTTTTCTGAAAATGCTACAGATTTAGGAATCAGCCTTCCAGACCCCGCTTTCAGTTAACTGTACCAAAATGGGCTTTGGGCTGACTGGTGTGTAAAACCCCACACTGCCTGGTCTCACTAGCCAAAGTGGCCCCCTGGGTGAGGTGCAATCAGACGGTAGACCACCATGGTGGAACCATTCCATGAATGAGTCAACTGATCCGGGGAAAAGAGAGTTTAGGAAAAATGTTTGTGTGTCAAAATCCAACTATTGTAAATTAAGCAGCATTTTTTTTTAAAATGAGGAGTGAGCTGTACCTGGAGTCCTTTTTCAAAAAAAGGGAAAATTGCATTTATATAGCACCTTTCATATTTCATATGTTTGCCTCGCATGAGATTAAAACTGAAGTGCTTTACAGCTAATGAAATACTTTTAAAGTGTGGTCACTCTTGCATTGTAGGAAAGGCGGCAGCCAAGTTGTGCACAGCAAGATCCCACAAACATTGAAGACCAAATCATTTGTGAGGAATAAATATTGGCTACAGCACCACTCCTGCACTCCCTTAGAAAACACCACAGGATTTTGTACACCCACCTGAAAAGGCAGGCAGTACCACTGATGGTGTAGCACTCCCTCAGTGCTGCACTGGGAGTGCCAGCCCAGATTCCTGGGTTTAAGTCTCTGGAGTCAGAATGGGACTTGAACCCCCAACCTTCAAACTCAGAGGTGAGAGTGCAACTTACCAATCCATGGCTCCTGCCCAGGTCTGGCCTGCTGCCAATAGATGTGAGCCTCTCGAAATTTGCTTTGTGCGATTAAAAAACAGCCATCACTCCCATCTCTCCTACCATGTCTCAGGCCAATTACATGTTGACAATGCTCTCCCGACTAACAAAGCTGTGTAAATCACTGCCCTAGTGTGGACCAAAGCTGTACTGAGCAGGTGGTTCCACACATACACGCACATGCATTTCCAGAGGGCGCACCCGATCATGCTCAGGGCAGGAGTCATATCTTATCGCACCATCACCCAATGCCTCCAACCTTGCTGTTAATAACTGGCTTGACTAATCTGTTCTGTTGAAGAGTCATACGGACTTGAAACGTTAACTGTGTTCCTCTCCGCAGATGCTATTAGACCTGCTGAGTTTTTCCAGATATTTTTATTTTTGTTTTTGATTAATCTTTATGTCTCTTTTCAAAGTTATGGACATCACCGACATGATTGGTGGCAGGAACGATGATGAAGAGAAGCAGCACTTTATTCCTTTCCAGCAGTGAGTATGGCAGCCCGTCACCTCGCGAAGAAAGAGCTCAGGCTCACGCTGAAAAGTGATACATGTTGCTGAAACTTTTGGCCTTGCACTCATCAGGATAAATGCAAGAATGCCAAATTTCAAATAATCACAACAATTTATACTATAGGCAAGTCAACTCTAATTGGCTGAGCTGTTGCCATGAAGAAAGCAACGGGGTCTAGATGCTCCCCAATCTCCTGGGTAATTCAAAAAAGGCACAAGGCTTGAACATATTCCTTCTGATTGCAGAGAATGGGACCAGAGAACGGAAAATGTTTGGCAACATGTCTCTCTTCTTAGCAGTATTCAAGCTCAGGATCTCTTCAATCATTGGTCCATTTCTCAAACCACTCAGCATCTCTTCAATCATTGGCCTATTTCTCAAACTTCTCAGTATCTCTTCAATCATTGGCCTATTTCTCAAACTTCTCAGTATCTCTTCAATCATTGGCCTATTTCTCAAACTTCTCAGTATCTCTTCAATCATTGGTCCATTTCTCAAATGACTAAGCATCTCTTCAATCATTAGTCCATCTTTCAAACCCCTCAGTATCTCTTCAATCATTTGGTTCATTACCAGCCCAGCATCTCTTCAACCATTGGTCCATTTCTCAAATGTCCAGCATCGTAGAATAAGTTACCAGGGAAAGCTATTGAACTTTGGAAAGCTATTGAACTAACAAGAGAAGTGGAGAGATAAGGGATTGAACAGTTGAGAAGTTTCTTAATTAGATAAGGGACAGGGTTATTGAGTACGTTGGCCTCACCCAGTTCCTCACATTTTGCAACCTGAGTAGGATTGGTCATTACCAAAATGTATTTTTGCTATCAGTGAACCTCAAGTGGAGTGTTGTGTCCATTCTGGGCACGGCATTTTAGGAAGGATGTGAAGGCATTAGAGAGGATGCAGAAAAGATTCAGAAGAATGGTTCCAGTGATGAGGAACTTCAGTTACGGGAATAGATTGGAGAAGTTGGGACTGTTCTTCTTGGGAAGAGAAGGTTGAGAGGAGATGTGATAGAGGTGTTCAAAGTCTGGACAGAGTGGATAATGTGACATTCTCGAAAGCTGGTAATAATAGTGCTTAGTGAGGGAGGGGCCCTGAACTACTTTCTTGTGCTCGGTCTCTCACAGGATTGCGATGGAAACCTACATCCGCCAGCGACAGCTCATCATGTCGCCCTTGCTGACATCACGGGTGATCGGCGAGAATGAGCCTCTCACGTCCGTCTTTAATAAGGTCATCGCAGCCAAGGAGGTCAATCACAAGGGGCAAGGTACCTACCCAGTATCTCTGCAAGGGGCAGTGCCAACTTGCATGGCACATCCTGCCCACATCATTCAGCTAGAGCGAGCGATGGGTGCAGACTGGGCGGAAGGTTAAATTCATGCTGGACCAAGTTACTCACAAACAAATTAAATTCCGAGGGCGGACCAGGGAGACAGGGGTTTAAGGTTTTGGGTGAGAGATACAGCTGGGGGGTGTGAGGAAGAACTCTTTTACACAGCGAGTGGGAATGAGCTCGGACTCGCTGTCCACGAGGATGGGGGAAGCGGAGACGCTGAATAATTTCAAAAGGGAATTGGATGGGTACTTGAGGGAAATAGACTCAGGGCTATGCGGGGGTGGGGGGAGGGGGGGTGGTAGAGCGGGGAAATGGGACTGACTGGATTGCTCTACAGAGAGCCAGCATGGGCTCAATGAGCTGAATGGCCTCCTTCTGTGCTGTAATGACTCCAGGTTGCGCAGGCAATGCTGTACTCCCCCGGTGGGTTAGTGGTGATCCAATCATGCTGCTTCAAGGATTCCAGAGGGTCAACAGAGGGAAACTTTTGGCTCTGGTGGGTGGGAGTCCAGAACAAAGGGGCTGAACCTTAAACCGAGAGCCAGGCTGTTCAGGGGTGCAGTCAGGAAGCGTTTCTTCACACAAAGGGAAGTGGAAATCTGGAGCGCTCTCCCCTGAAAATAACGTTGAGGCTGGGGGAATCAAAAAACCGGACTGGAGGTATTTTCTGTCAGGGGCATGGTATTTAGGAGTATTGAGGGTGACAGATTGTTTGCAGGTAGATGGAGTTGAAACACAATTGATTACCTTGAGTGATGGGTCGGGGTGAGGGGCTGAATGGCCTCCTAGTCCAGACACGCTTGTATAATATTGGTTGCATTCACTATCGTTCTCCCCAGGGCTATGGGTCTCGATGAAACTACTTCCCGGAGATATGAAGCAAGTGCACAAGGATTTTCCCCACCTGGTTGACAGATCCACAGCAGTGGCTCGGAAGATGGGATTCCCGGAAATTGTCCTTCCTGGTAAGGGACTGTTGTCACGGGATGAAGTGCAGACATTCGAAAAAGTCCAATGGAGGAGATGTCAGTGTACACTGGGGTACAGGGCTGTCAGTGTACACTGGGGTAGGGGGCTGTCAGTGTACACTGGGGTACAGGGCTGTCAGTGTACACTGGGGTACAGGGCTGTCAGTGTACACTGGAGTACAGGGCTGTCAGTGTACACTGGGGTACAGGGCTGTCAGTGTACACTGGGGTATAGGGCTGTCAGTGTACACTGGGGTAGGAGGCTGTCAGTGTACATTGGGGTACAGGGCTGTCAGTGTACACTGGAGTACAGGGCTGTCAGTGTACACTGGGGTATAGGGCTGTCAGTGTACACTGGGGTATAGGGCTGTCAGCGTACACTGGGGTAGGAGGCTGTCAGTGTACACTGGAGTACAAGGCTGTCAGTGTACACTGGGGTAGGAGGCTGTCAGTGTACACTGGGGTACAGGGCTGTCAGTGTACACTGGGGTATAGGGCTGTCAGTGTACACTGGGGTAGGAGGCTGTCAGTGTACACTGGGGTACAAGGCTGTCAGTGTACACTGGGATACAAGGCTGTCAGTGTACACTGGGGTACAGGGCTGTCAGTGTACACTGGGGTAGGAGGTGTCAGTGTACACTGGAGTACAGGGCTGTCAGTGTACACAGGGTAGGGGGCTGTCAGTGTACACTGGGGTAGGGGGCTGTCAGTGTACACAGGGTATGGGGCTGTCAGTGTACACTGCAGTACAAGGCTTTCAGTGTACACTGGGGTAGGGGGCTATCAGTGTACACTGGGGTACAGGGCTGTCAGTGTACACGGGGGTACAGGGCTGTCAGTGTACACGGGGGTAGGGGGCTGTCAGTGTACACTCGGGTTGGGGGCTGTCAGTGTACACTGGGATACAGGGTTGTCAGTGTACACTGGGGTAGGGGGCTGTCAGTGTACACTGGGGTATAGGACTGTCATTGTACACTGGGGTATAGGACTGTCATTGTACACTGGGGTAGGGGGCTGTCAGTGTACACTGGGGTAGGGGGCTGTCAGTGTACACTGGGGTAGGGGACTGTCAGTGTACACTGGGTTACAGGGCTGTCAGTGTACGCTGGAGTACAGGACTGGCAGTGTACACTGGGGTAGGGGGCTGTCAGTGTACACTGGGGTACAGGGTGTACGCTGGAGTACAAGGCTGTCAATGTACACTGGGGTACAGGGCTGTCAGTGTACACGGGGGTAGGGGGCTATCAGTGTACGCTGGAATACAAGGCTGTCAATGTACACTGGGGTACAGGGCTGTCAGTGTACACGGGGGTAGGGGGCTATCAGTGTACGCTGGAATACAAGGCTGTCAATGTACACTGGGGTACAGGGCTGTCAGTGTACACTCGGGTTGGGGGCTGTCAGTGTACACTGTGTTACGGGGCTGTCCGTGTACACGGTGTTACGGGGCTGTCCGTGTACACTGTGTTACGGGGCTGTCCGTGTACACTGTGTTACGGGGCTGTCCGTGTACACTGTGTTACGGGGCTATCCATGTACACGATGTTACGGGGCTGTCCGTGTACACTGTGTTACGGGGCTGTCCATGTACACGGTGTTACGGGGCTGTCCGTGTACACTGTGTTACGGGGCTATCCATGTACACGATGTTACGGGGCTGTCCGTGTACACTGTGTTACGGGGCTGTCCATGTACACTGTGTTACGGGGCTGTCCGTGTACACTGTGTTACGGGGCTGTCCATGTACACTGTGTTACGGGGCTGTCCGTGTACACTGTGTTACGGGGCTGTCCATGTACACTGTGTTACGGGGCTGTCCATGTACACTGTGTTACGGGGCTATCCGTGTACACTGTGGTTGGGGGCTGGTCGGGTCAGGTCATGGGCTGCTCAGTGGGGAGAGTCAAGGGTGAGCTGTCCTGGTGTTGGGGAGGTGCGAGTGCGGTTGGGTGGTGTGTGAGTGGCTGGTGGGTCAGGGTCAGTTGTATAGTTACCCAGCAGTTGGAGTTGGATCCTTCTCTCTAACATTTCCTGGGTAACAATTTAGGTAAATAATTTGTGATTATCCGAATTTAAAAATCCCAGAGGGAAACTTTAAACAACTGTCATAACCTATATTTTTTTTGTATGTTTGAGATGCAGCTCTAAATTCAGGAATCAGACCCCCAGTTCTCGAGAGGTTTTATATCAAACTAAATGAAACATTTTATTAATTTACATAAGTTAAATATATCCACATGGCTACAAATTAGTACAATCATAACTTTTAACAAACTCCCAAACTAATCTCTATTAAGGCAACAGCAGCCCGTAGACTTAACCAGACACCAGGCAAAGCATTTTCACTGTACGAATTCAAAATGAGGTTTTTTTCACTTTGGTTCCTGTGGAGACAGTTGTTGACTTACAGATGCTTTGATCTTACATTGCCTCTGCCCTGCACACACAAAACTGCTGTCTGTTATACCCAGCACAGCTCATTGAATGTAAATTCTCATTGTATCACCAGCCTCTTCCAATAATAAAACCCCTTTCATATCACCAATTTTATTAGTAACATAAACCTATTGCCTGGTCTCTGCTAGCTCGGTGCCAGATTTCACCCCACTTCTTGAATGCTCTATTCAAAAAATGTAAATGCACTCTACCTCCTTTACATCTGAAGACTAGTACACATCAAAGCACCCAGACTAGCTGGCTTTAATCCAGTTAAGACCCACCCACTGACTAAACCTCTGTTTTAAAAGGAAAATATTTTCCAATAATATTATATCCGTTAATATCTTCATGACACAGAGGAAGTTCAAACTTTCCAGGCACCTCCCATGGAGGTCAGCGGTCCGCAGGGTCCTGGGGGGCATTTTGGGATGACATGCCGGAGATTGGAAGACCTGGGCCAATTTGATAAGGTATTGTTGTTCCTCGGGACCCTGTCTGCTATCTCCGCAGATATAGCCAGTGCCAGAACTGCTGAATTATAGTCGGGGAGATGTGGAGGGCACTGTTCCCTCTGGGTGTGCTCAGTGCTCTGTAACGCCCCTGTCCGTCGTTGCAGGGGACATTCGGAACGACATCTACGTCACCCTGATCCAGGGTGAGTTCGACAAGGGCAAGAAAAAGACGCCAAAGAACGTGGAGGTGACAATGGCGGTGTACGATGAGGAAGGCAATCGAATTGAGGTATGGGGTGGGGTGGGGGTTGTTGGGTGGGCGGTGGGAAGGGGGGGTGGGGGGAGAACACCTCTCCACGTGGCGTTCCACCATTCCTGGCCGTTGTTCCTCCCAGGCACTTGCTCATTTTTGCAGGCTTTCCTCCTTGGAGTTATCTCGGAGGTGAATAATTAATTCAGCTGTCATTTAGCGACTGCAGGAGCCGCAATAAATCCACAACGGCCCTTGATTCTTGGCAAGGAATGAGAGCTGGAGTTGGCACAAACATTGCCAACTGGCATCACCCTTATATTTAATTCTGCCTCTCTGCATTCTCCCGGCTGGAATGTATCACTTCGGAATTCTCTGCATTAAACTTCATCTGCCCCCTTTCTACCGACCTGTCTATGGTCTCTTTTGCGATATCCCCCTCACAGTTCAAAGTTGAAGGAGGTTTTAGGTAAAACTCTAACCCTGGCCTGAAATGAGCCTTATTCCCCGGCACTAACAACCCTCCCTGCCACAGTCTAACCCTCTCGCTGCCCATTTCTCCAACAGAAAGCCATATTCCCGGGATCGGGCTATCAGGGGATATCAGAATACAAGTCTGTTGTCTATTATCAAGTAAAGCAGCCCTTCTGGTACGAAACAGTGAAGGTGGGTCAATGTTCTCTTCTCTTTATCTGAACAGAATTGCTGCTTTTCGATCGCTGTACAGGATAACATTGCAGAGCTCCGACAGTGAATGCGAGGGAGGTGACAGCACACGCCTCAGAGTCAGAAGGCTGGGGATTCATGTCTTCAGTCCAAGGGCACAGAGTCCAGGCAGGCTCTCCTAGTGCAGTACTGAGGGAGTGCTGCACTGTTGGAGGAGCAGTACTGAGGGAATGCTGCACTGTCAGAGGGTCAGTACTGAGGGAGTGCTGCACTGTCAGAGGGTCAGTACTGAGGGAGTGCTGCACTGTTGAAGGATCACTACTGAGAGACTGCTGCACTGTCAGAGGATTAATACTGAGGGAGCGCTGCACCGTCGGAGGGTCAGTACTGAGGGAATGCTGCACTGTCGGAGGGGCAATGCTGAGGGAGTGCTGCACTGTAGGAGGGTCAGTACTGAGGGAATGCTGCACTGTTGGAGGATCAGTACTGAGGGAATGCTGCACTGTTGGAGGATCAGTAATAGGGAGTGCTGCACTGTTGGAGGATCAGTAATGAGGGAGTGCTGCACTGTCGGAGGGTCAGTACTGATGGAGTGCTGCACTGTTGGAGGATCAGTAATGAGGGAGTGCTGCAATGTCGGAGGGTCAGTACTGAGGGAGTGCTGCACTGTCGGAGGGCCAGTACTGAGGGAGTGCTGCAATGTCAGAGGGTCAGTACTGAGGGAGTGCTGCACTGTCGGAGAGTCAGTACTGAGGAATTGCTGCACTGTCGGAGGGTCAGTACTGAGGGACTGCTGCACTGTCAGAGGGGCAGTGCTGAGGGAGTGCTGCACTGTCAGAGGGTCAGTAATGAGTGAGTGCCACACTGTCAGAGGGTGAGTACTGAGGGAGTGCTGCACTGTCGGAAGGTCAATACTGAGGGAGTGCTGCAGTGTCAGAGGGTCAGTACTGAGGGAGTGCTGCACTGTCAGAGGGTCAGTACTGAGGGAGTGCTGCACTGTCGGAGGGTCAGTACTGATGGAGTGCTGCACTGTTGGAGGATCAGTAATGAGGGAGTGCTGCACTGTTGGAGGATCAGTAATGAGGGAGTGCTGCACTGTCGGAGGGTCAGTACTGATGGAGTGCTGCACTTTTGGAGGATCAGTAATGAGGGAGTGCTGCAATGTCGGAGGGTCAGTACTGAGGGAATGCTGCACTGTCGGTGGTTAATTACTGAGGGAGTGCTGCACTGTTGGAGGGGCAATGCTCAGGGAGTGCTGCACTGTAGGAGGGTCAGTACTGAGGGAATGCTGCACTGTTGGAGGATCAGTACTGAGGGAATGCTGCACGGTTGGAGGATCAGTAATAGGGAGTGCTGCACTGTTGGAGGATCAGTAATGAGGGAGTGCTGCACTGTCGGAGGGTCAGTACTGATGGAGTGCTGCACTGTTGGAGGATCAGTAATGAGGGAGTGCTGCAATGTCGGAGGGTCAGTACTGAGGGAGTGCTGCACTGTTGGAGGGCCAGTACTGAGGGAGTGCTGCAATGTCAGAGGGTCAGTACTGAGGGAGTGCTGCACTGTCGGAGGGTCAGTACTGAGGAATTGCTGCACTGTCGGAGCGTCAGTACTGAGGGACTGCTGCACTGTCAGAGGGGCAGTGCTGAGGGAGTGCTGCACTGTCAGAGGGTCAGTAATGAGTGAGTGCCACACTGTCGGAGGGTGAGTACTGAGGGAGTGCTGCACTGTCGGATGGTCAATACTGAGGGAGTGCTGCAGTGTCAGAGGGTCAGTACTGAGGGAGTGCTGCACTGTCAGAGGGTCAGTACTGAGGGAGTGCTGCACTGTCGGAGGGTCAGTACTGATGGAGTGCTGCACTGTTGGAGGATCAGTAATGAGGGAGTGCTGCACTGTTGGAGGATCAGTAATGAGGGAGTGCTGCACTGTCGGAGGGTCAGTACTGATGGAGTGCTGCACTGTTGGAGGATCAGTAATGAGGGAGTACTGCAATGTCGGAGGGTCAGTACTGAGGGAGTGCTGCACTGTCGGAGGG
Source organism: Isurus oxyrinchus (assembly GCA_026770705.1). Classification (NCBI taxonomy): domain Eukaryota; kingdom Metazoa; phylum Chordata; class Chondrichthyes; order Lamniformes; family Lamnidae; genus Isurus; species Isurus oxyrinchus. The sequence continues at coordinate 111,778,577 of JANJGN010000017.1, forward strand.
CCAGTACTGAGGGAGTGCTGCACTGTCAGAGGGTCAGTACTGAGGGAATGCTGCACTGTCGGAGGGCCAGTACTGAGGGAGTGCTGCACTGTCGGAGGGTCAGTACTGAGGAATTGCTGCACTGTCGGAGGGTCAGTACTGAGGGACTGCTGCACTGTCAGAGGGGCAGTGCTGAGGGAGTGCTGCACTGTCAGAGGGTCAGTAATGAGTGAGTGCCACACTGTCGGAGGGCGAGTACTGAGGGAGTGCTGCACTGTCGGATGGTCAGTACTGAGGGAGTGCTGCAGTGTCAGAGGGTCAGTACTGAGGGAGTGCTGAACTGTCAGAGGGTCAGTACTGAGGGAGTGCTGCACTGTCGGAGGGTCAGTACTGAGGGAGTGCCGCACTGTCAGAGGTGTCGCAACTCAGGTGAGACCCAAAACCAAGACCACCTCTGCCCTCTCAGGCGGACGTATAAGATCCAATGGCGCTATTTTGAAGCAGAGCAGGGGAGTTCTCCCCAGTGTCCTGGCCAATATTCATCCCTCAGTCAATATCACAAGAAACAGATTATCTGGTTATGGTCATGCTGCAGTGTGTTGGAGCTTGCTGTGCACATATTGGACTGCTGAATTTCCTTCATGACAACAGTGACCTCACTGCATTGGCTGTAAAATGCTTTGGGACTGCCTGAGGTTATGGAAGGCGCTACGTAAATGCAAGACATTCTTTTGTTCCCGTACCCAGCCTCTGCAGAGTGGGTTGATTCTGGTAGCTGGGCTGGGGGGTGGCGGCAGTGGGACGCGGCTCAGAGTTGGTCTCGGGCAGAATCGGAGCCTGCCATCTATCTGTCAGGAGCACGTGTGATGCCCCACACAGTCAATCATCAAGGCTCGCTCACGGAGGATATGAATTCTGGAACTGAAGCGAGGTGGGAAGGGCATTGCAGAGGTGTATTCAGGTGCTTGGGGAGGGGGAGTGGGGAGTTGGCGGGGGGGGGGAGAACAGGGGAGGAGCCTAGATGCAGGTCTCCAAAACTGTTTCTGTCTTTGCCTGAAGGTGGCGATAGCGATTGAGGACGTCCACCGGTGTCACCTTCGTTTCACCTTCCGGCACAGGTCCTCGCAGGAGTGTAAGTGATGAAATAAAGCTCTCTCTGTTTAACAGGAATTGTTCCAGTGTCCCTAAAGTCTGAAATCTACCTCACAATTGTCTGGAGGCTGTCCCACCACCAACTCCATTCCCTGCCCCTCCTCCCCGCTTCCCCCCCACCACCACCAACCCCCCACCAACCCCCCCCCCAACCCCCCTCCCCCCCACCACCACCAACCCCCCCCCCCACCTAAACACTCCAGAACAGACTTGAGACGAGATGCTGAAGATCCTGTGAGAAACCACAGTGCGGATTGGGGATCAGGCTCAGCTCCGAAGGCTCCTGTTGTCAAATAACTTCCTTCTGCCGACAATCGGAGCCCTGCAAGGGCACAGCAACAAGGGGGAGGCCATTCAGCCCCTCAAGACCGCACCTCAACTCAATTTACCCGGTTTGATTCCTTGACCCTCTACACAATTGCCGAACAAAATTCGATCCGTGTCCATTTTGAAGTTTCCAGTTGACTCTTCTCGCCCCTCCCCCACCCCGTTAATAGAACTCAAGCCAGTTGGTGAAATTCAAACCAAGACCATAAGACATAGGAGCAGAACTTAGGCCATTCAGCCCATCGAGTCTGCTCCGCCATTCAGTCATGGCTGATAAGTTTCTCAACTCCATTCTCCTGCCTTCTCCCCGTAACCTTTGATCCCCTTACCAATCAAGAACCTATCTATCTCCGTCTTAAATACACTCAATGACCTGGCCTCCACAGCCTTCTGTGGCAATGAATTCCATAGATTCACCATGGAGCTTTTCTTTACTGAGAGTGTTTATTGACTTTGTTCAGTCTCACAACTCCACTCCCAACCCCAGTGACCCAGCTGTCCCCTGTTTATACTCATGTAAATAATCAATAATTGTCCCCTATTTATATGTGCTCAAGGTACTTAATTAGACAATGCCTGTAACATAACGTTACTACACACCCTCAACAGCCTTTCTGAGGAAGAGGGTTCCCTGAGATGGGGGTGGGGCACAGTCAGAAGTAATTTCCAGAAGTGAATCCAAACTAAAAACCTGAAATTGTAATTTTTTTTTTTAAATTGTGCCAAGGTTTTGAGGTGAGATTTGTTCCGCCAGCCTGTGTGGCATCTGTACCTATTTTTTTGATACGTTGTCTGCTACCTTAACCTGCAGCCAAAGACAAGTCTGAGAAGTTATTTGGAATGGCGTTTGTGAAGTTAATGAAGCCAGATGGCACCACACTATGTGATGGGAAGCATGATTTACTCGTCTTCAAGGTAGGCACTGGGGGGAGGGAGGGAGGGAGGGGATATGAGGGAGGACTGGCAGCTCTCGAGAATGAGGCCTGTCAGCCCCTTTTGCATGCGTGAGTTTGTTACACCTAAAGACTTGAGAGCCCTTCCCATGAACATAAGAATTAGGAGAATTAGGAGCTGGAGTAGGCCTTCGAGCCTGCTCAGGCATTTAGTGCGATCTTACCTTCTCTGATTGTGGCCTGAACTCCACTTTCCTGCCTATTCCCCATAACTCCCTTGTCAATCAAAGATCTGTCTACCTCAGCCTTGAATATATTCAATGACCCAGCCCCCACCGCTCTCTGGGGAAGAGAATTCCCAACACTAACCACCCTCAGAGAGAAGAAATTCCTCCTCACTCCTCTCTTAAATGGGAGACCCCTTATTTTGAAACTGAGCCCCCTAGTTCTAGAGGGGAAACATTCTCTCCGCATTTACCCTGTCAAAGCCCCCTCAGAATCTTATGTTTCAATAAGATCACCTCTCATTCTTCCAAACTCCCATGAGTACAGGCCCAACCTGCTCAACCTTTCCTCGTAAAACAAACCCTTCATTGTAAGAATCAGCTGAGTGAACCTTCCCTGAACTGCCGCCAATGCAACTATGTCCTTCCTTAAGTAAAGAGACCAAAACTGTAAGCAGTGCTCTAGGTGTGGTCTCACCAATGCCCTGTACAGTGGCAGCAAGACTTCCCAACTTTATACTCTGTCCCCCTTGCAATAAAGGCCAACATCCCATTTGCCTTCCTAATCTCTTGCTGCACCTGCGTACTAACTTTTTGTGATTCATATACTAGGACGTTAAGATGCCTCTGCACCGTAACGTTCTGCAGCCTCTCTATTCAAATAATGTGATGCCTTTCTATTCTTCCTGCCAAAGTGGACAACCCCAAATCTTCTGTCATTATACTCCATCTGCCAAATTTTTGTCCCTTCACGCAACCTATCCATATCCCTTTGCATACTCTTTGTATCCTCCTCACAGCTTGCTTTCCCACCTATCTTTGTATCACCAGCAAATCTGGCTGCAGTACAGTCAGTCAAGTCATTCCGCCAAGTCAGTAATATTGATCATAACAAGTTGAGGCGCCAGCAATGATCTGTGCGGCACTCCACTAGTTACAGTTCGTCAACTTGAAAATGACCCTTTTATTCCCCACTCACTGTTTCCTGTTTGTTAGCCAATCCCCAATCCATGCTGATATGTCACCCCCAGCATCATGAGCTCTTATCTTGTGTAGTAACCTTTCTTGTGGCACCTTATGGAATGCCTTTTGAAAATCCGGATACACTACATCTACTGGTTCCCCTTCATCCACCCTCCTCAAAGAACTCCAATAAATTTGTCAAACGTGATTTCCCTTTCACAAAACTCTGTTGACGCCACCTGATTGTATTATGAATTTCTAAATGTTCTGCTACTACCTCCTTCATAATGGATCCGAGCACTTTCCTGATGACAGGCTGTTAGACAAAGTCACCTTTCATTTCCTGCTTTCTGTCTCCCTCCTTTCTTGGATAGTGGTGTTACATTTACATGGCAGGGGAGCAAGTGCTGCTCTTGCAGAGGGCCAGGGCAGACACGATGGGCTGATTGGCCTCTGTCTGCGCTGTAACA